>WNGS01163555.1:10308213-10339407 GCA_020271785.1 Procambarus virginalis
AAGAGATGGAGGGATTCGGGGATAGGAAGATGTGGGAGGGGTGGGAATAAAATGGGGTGGGGAGGTATAGAAATGGGGTGGGGGGTATAGAAATGGGGTGGTAGGTGGGGAATAGCAGTGGGAGCAGTGGTGAAGGTGTGGTGGTGAGAAGGGAGGGAGGAAAAAGTAGGAAGAGGGGTAAAGAGTTGTGAGAGGGGGATAAACAAAATTGTAGCCATGGTATGTGACTATTACAATGATAATGTATTATAATTCATGATTGCATTCAATATATAATCTGCACAAGATATAGCGTAGGTGCGTTAGTTGATAGTCAGCGTATAGGCGTGAACTGCGTAGTTATGGGGACTTAATACATGAACGGGACGTGAACCCGGAACTTTCAATTAAAACATTCATATTATCATTATTTTTTTGCATTTGCAAATTCGCTAGGAATTTCCGTTAATTAATAGGTAAATGTATATTTTATAAAAACTGGATACATGAAGTTTATTACTGAGAGCTTAGAGAGAGAGAGAGTTGGGTCGTACGAACGTGGCGAATAAGAACGTCTGAAAAATGGCAAAATTAAGAAATAAATTCTTGGTGATGGTTGTATTTAAGTTCTCCGTCGAGAGCATCCGACCGTCTTCAGTGGTGGCGTTATTCAGCGTGTTGATGCCCCCTCACGTTGTTGATGCCCCTCACGTTGTGATGCCCCTCACGTTGTTGATGCCCCTCACGTTGTTGATGCCCCTCACGTTGTTGATGCCCCCTCACGTTGATGCCCTCACGTTGTTAATGCCCCCTCACGTTGTTGATGCCCCCTGACGTGTTGATGCCCCCTCACGTTGATGCCCCCCTCACGCATGTGTGGCTACGCTCACTATCGTGTGCAGAAGCACCAAGAAGTCCCCAAGAGCATGGTCATTGGCCTAGTACGTCGTCCAGTTCCTGCCGCGCTTATATACTTATTCCGCCAAGTGTGGTACTTAGTGGGCCACTTGGAGTGGGAGACTGAGTGTGTTATGGTCCCTCGCTTCCACCAGCCTCGCTCCCTTCACATTTATTCCAACATCCTACCTCTTAGGCTCCCACCGCCCACCCTAAGCTCTCTGTCCACACACCGTCCACACTCTCCACACTGTCCTGCCACCGTCCACACCTGTCACCAACCCATCTACGCCAACATTCCATACCTTCACCTAATGGCACGTAGGTTTCTTAGAACGTCTGGAATAAAAAGCTCATTTTCTGGTCAATGTGATTGTTAATAGTGTACGTATATATTTATTAAAAAAACAAAAGATGGGGGGAATCTGGTTTTTGAATAAAGTGGGATATGCTTAGAGCAGACGTCGAACGACGACTATTTTGGGTCCAGTATATTTTTCGATGGTGAGAAAGAGAGTAGTGGTGTGTAGTCGCTAGTGTAGGAACCTCTACCTGGAAGCCCGTGACAGTGGCCGCCGAACCTCGTACGTTAGAGGATAAAGCGGTACATACTGATTGGCGGCGCTCTGAGCTCTCCGGGGAAAACCGTCTCCTGCCACCTCCACCTTGACTTCCTTGCTCGAGAGGACGACATTTTCATACTCTAAGTAATACTTCACGATCAAGTCAAACATATTTTCAGTAAGAACCGCGCCTGCTTCTTGGTATGTCTCTGCCGTTAAGTAAGATCTGAGAATTCCCTAATTTTCGACCATTCACTGGGCCAACCATAGAGAAGCCGTATAGCATATTATTTAACAGGAACTCGTAGCATCAATATATGCTTGGGGAGTAAAGAATATCCCAGGAACATATGCGAGGCGATAGAGAAGGGGGAATAGAGAAGGCTACTCCCTGGCTTGTAGATGAGGATGAGGCGGCAGCGGAGAGGGATAAATGATGCTCCTGTGACGATGTAGAACTTGTATTGACAAATCTACTCAACATCTACGAACTTGCCGTCCCTTTAAGTGATAACACGCACTTCTCAATTCAGAGAAAAATTGTAACCGAAAGCGCTCAGCTCAGTGGGAACCATTGACCTTGTGATATATACAGCTCTTCCTGGCCTCAACCCAAGCTCAACGACACTGTTCGACACCCGCCTTGGCTCTCCGTAGTCTTCAGGTACTTGCTACTAACTCTATGGCTATTCTAGCTAAATACCGATGGCTTATATGTTCTGATTACCTTAGATTAACTCCAGCATAATAACAAATGGGCTCGAATATATTTGGTTTACATTGTGTCACATAGATGTGAAACGCTGTTCTAACAGCTTATATTTTACTCTTTATAGCGCTGTGTGTGTGTATGTATGCGTTCGTGTGTGCGTGCATGAGTGTGTGTGTGTGTGTCTATGTGTGTGTCTGCGTATGTGCAACTCTTTCGACCATCTGTTTCGAACACTTATTAAATCCATATAGATCAGTATAATGTACATAGGATCCATATGAAGGAACCTTGTATGGAATTCTGGAGATATTTGAAATATTTTGAAAAGCCGGTTCTATTTTGAATAGGTATTCTCGAATCCAATTTTTTTTAGATTGTGATCCCTTATGTCGGATTCTGGAACCATGTCTATTGCAGAATGTTTAAAATATCTGCGATATTTTGGAAAACTGTTTTAGATTCTGGGACCATGTTATTTAATCATGACTCAGAAATGGAATTCTGGAACCTATAATAAATTCTGAAACCCTCTGAAGTATTTCGAAACCTTTCGGAATGAACTGAAACACTTTGAATGATTCAGAAATATTGTAAGATGTTCCGTAACTATGTGAAATTTTTTTAAACCCTGTGAAAGATCAGGACGCCTGTGAAAGATCTGGGAACCTGTGAAAGATCTGGGAACCTGTGAAAGATCATGGTACCTGTGAAAAATCAGGGAACCCGTGAAAGATCATGGAACCCGTGAAAGATCTGGGAACCCGTGAAAGATCTGGGAACCTGTGAAAGATCATGGTACCTGTGAAAGATCAGGGAACCCGTGAAAGATCTGGGAACCTGTGAAAGATCATGGTACCTGTGAAAGATCAGGGAACCCGTGAAAGATCTGGGAACCTGTGAAAGATCATGGTACCTGTGAAAGATCAGGGAACCCGTGAAAGATCTGGGAACCTGTGAAAGATCATGGTACCTGTGAAAGATCATGGTACCTGTGAAAGATCAGGGAACCTGTGAAAGATCAGGGAACCCGTGAAAGATCATGGTACCTGTGAAAGATCATGGTACCTGTGAAAGATCAGGGAACCTGTGAAAGATCAGGGAACCCGTGAAAGATCATGGTACCTGTGAAAGATCATGGTACCTGTGAAAGATCATGGTACCTGTTGAAGATCTGGAACCTGTGAAAGATCATGGTACCTGTGAAAGATCATGGTACCTGTGAAGATCTGGTACCTGTGAAAGATCATGGTACTTGTGAAACAATGTGGGACACAACCCGTTCTCAGGCTCTTCTAACCTTCGGCCGTCCGTACGACGCATTCGTCAATTTAAACATATAGTGTACTTTTGTAATATAAAACATTATTATATATCATAATTTTGTGTATAGTTAGACCTAGGTTAGGATACGTATTTACCTTCTGTTGGTAATTATTTGTATTTGCAGTATGTAGGCGAAGCAGTTATAAAGGTGCAATTCGAACATAGGATTTGAACGAAGTGCTGTTCGAGAAAAAATTGAACATTATTATTATTGCGTCATGTGTAAAGTGCTTTTCATTCATAAACAGGAAGTTTGGCGGCGAGATTAACGAGCATTTGGTCACTACCTTGATGACGGGCTGCGTGATCCTCGACTGAGTACCAGGATTGTACCAGGAATGTACCAGGATTGTCAAATTTTTCTCGGAAAAGGAAGTCACATACTTCCAATGTTTGAAACACTACTTCACCCACCTACTGTAAATAACTGCCGATCTAATCAATATTAATAATCTAACCTAAGTAAGGTCCAACTATCAGCAAAACTATTAGAAAATAAGAAATAAGGAGTATTTCAGCAGACCTGTTAGCACATACTTTTTTCTTTTACTTATAAAAGTACAGAAGGTATTTAGAAAACATACTTAAGAAACCACCAAACACCGGACCAGTTACATAACTAGAACCCGTCACATAACAATCATCCCATAAGACATTTACTTTAATCAAGTACACTAAACCATAATTATAAATTTGTTATTCAGAAAATTCGACATTAGCCACAATGTTGGCCCATACTAGGCGGGTGCCATTTAAATCAACTCCTTACCCCATATTCCTAGTAAATGTCCGCCACAGCCATCCCCCACCACAACAACTCCCACCAAAACCCAAAACTGGTTACTGGATTTACCCTATTAAACTGTTTATTTCTATAATGCTAGTAGTGGCATTTTCCACTCACCCTGAACCCTATTCCCGATTCAGCACCTCTTTATATCCCTCCCAACACGACAGTTCTCCAGCTTGCACCCAATGTTGTCTGCTCTGACTTTTTCGACAGCTATTGAACCCTGTTTATATTACCTTTTTTTTTTTTATTTCTCCCCCACTTGAAAACCTCGATAAAATTTCGCTTCCTCGTGCGTCTCTCCGGCGAATCTTTCCAGTGAGGTGCCATGGGCACAATCAGAGAACACTGTATAAACATCAGAGGTCCGCGGTTGTTCAACGTCCTCCCAGCGACTATAAGAAATATTGCCGGAACAACCGTGGACATCTTCAAGAGAAAACTGAACTGTTTTCTAAGAGAAGTTCCGGGCCAGCCGGGATGTGGTGGGTATGTGGCCCTGCGGGCCGCTCCAAGCAACAGTCTGGTGGACCAAGTTCTCACAAGTCGAGCCTGGCCTCGGGCCGGGCTTGGGGAGTAGAAGAACTCCCAGAACCCCATCAAGCAGATCAAGCAGGTCAAGCAGTGAGTGCGTCTCTCCAATGAGTGCGTCTTTTCAATGAGTGCGTCTCTCAAGTGAGTACGTCTCTCCAGTGAGTGCGTCTCCCCAGTGAGTGCGTCTCTCCAATGAGTGCGTCTCTCCAGTGAGTGCGTCTCCCCAGTGAGTGCGTCTCTCCAATGAGTGCGTCTCTCCAGTGAGATCAGACTCATGAGACACTTTATTCTGTCTTTGTAGGACAGGTCCCTGAGAGCAGATATTAGCCTCGACATCATCCTGTGTTTTTTCTAAGAGTCTACGTTCATTCTGTTAGTTATAGCTTACGTGACTGCATTATTGATACAGTATACAGCATTGCTGCTGTTCCCGGCTTCGGGAATTTGAGTTTCTCAACGTTAACTTGCTTTCGTCATGTCTACACCACGCACAGAAGCTTAAGTTCCTTTGTAGTTCATCAGAGTTTTATTTAGTATCTACTACATAATATTATATAATAATATTAATTTATTTGTGAGAAAATGCTATTTTTATTATTACATGGAAAGAGAAAATAAAGGAGAAAAGAATTTAAGGGTGTTCGTAGAGCCCAATATACTTACCGAAGCTTGCGACCCTGAAGCGCAAGGTGCTAAGTTAAGAAGCACGAATGAGTTCCACAGTACTACTGTCGGAGTACTGCTGAATTCCTACAGGAACACCAAAATTTTAGGTGTGGCGCCAATGCCTTCCGCTAGCTAACATTATTGAGTAATACCAAAATGAAGGATTTATATTAGTATACATCCTCTACTGATTCATTGGCCAAAATGAGGAGTATACTGGCGCCATGGTGACTGACCAACAAAGAGACCACGTATATCAACGTATTACCGCTGCTGGGTCCATCACACACTTTCTATTACAGCCAGCGTTGTGAGGCCATTAGGGCTTTTGGTTGACGCAATGAGTATTTCATACTCCCGTCAAAATGCATTAAATAAATGCGAAAAGATATATAGTTAAAATAAGTGCAACTAAACTGGCCCTTGATAACTCAAGTTAAATATGTACTCGCTTCCTCAAGTTTAGTCTTGAGAATTTCAACCAAACCCATTATTAGAGCTTAACAGAGATTGTGTTTAGTGAGATACAAGCAGATTTTTATATTGTAGGCCTAAGTTGTTTCGTCAATATGACCATAATAAGCAGTAGAAAATACCACACCGGTAGGCGTCACTCAGTCAGCATTGGTGTCAGTAAGTGCCACCTTCAGTACGTGCCACCACTAACACGTACCAATTTGTAATATGTATCGCAGCTTTTTCTTGCCAACGCCAGTAGTTATCACCACCGGTAAGTGCCGCCACTGGCAGTAGGTGTGCGATGGGTAGATGAACCTATAGTAGACATGACACCGGTAGGTGGTACTAGAGGTAGATGACTAGGTGGAGCACCAACATCTAGACAAGGCTTTGTGTCTCCATCCACACCATCTGTCCTCGACGCTTTCGTCACCTGAGCCTCGTACTGGTCGCTGTCGTGACCGTGCTTGTCATAACCGCTATAGTGACCGTGCTCTTGTCATAACCGCTATAGTGACCGTGCTTGTCATAACCGCTATAGTGACCGTGCTTGTCATAACCGCTATAGTGAACGTGCTTGTCATAACCGCTATAGTGACCGTGCTTGTCATAACCGCTGCAAGACACTGTCAGTTGTGTCCACTGCAGTAACGCTCTCTTCAGCTACAGAGACGCTGCAATGAAATTCTACCACCGGTGCTGTCGTTCCCTGATCATTGTAGCTGATACGTTGGATGTCGTGACGGTGCTTGTCATTCTCTCTGACATGAGGCTGTTTTCAGTTGAGGTGACGCTGCTGTGACACTACCGCAGCTGCTGTCATGACCCTACCTTCAGCTGCAGCTGCTGTCATGACCCTACCTTCAGCTGCTGCTGCTGTCATGACCCTGCCTTCAGCTGTAGCTGCTGTCATGACCCTGCCTTCAGCTGTAGCTGCTGTCATGACCCTACCTTCAGCTGTAGCTGCTGCTGCTGTCATGATCCTGCCTTCAGCTGCAGCGGCTGTCATGACCCTGCCTTCAGTTGCAGTTGCAGTCATGACCCTGCCTTCAGCTGCAGCTGCTGTCATGGCCCTGCCTTTAGTTGCTGCTGCAGTCATGACCCTGCCTTTAGCTGCAGCGGCTGTCATGACCCTGCCTTCAGTTGCTGCTGCAGTCATGACCCTGCCTTCAGCTGCAGCTGCTGTCATGACCCTGCCTTCAGTTGCTGCTGCAGTCATGACCCTGCCTTCAGCTGCAGCGGCTGTCATGACCCTGCCTTCAGTTGCTGCTGCAGTCATGACCCTGCCTTCAGCTGCAGCGGCTGTCATGACCCTGCCTTCAGCTGCAGCGGCTGTCATGACCCTGCCTTCAGCTGCAGCGGCTGTCATGACCTTACCTTCAGTTGCAGCTGCAACTGAAGGCATGGTCATGACAGCCGCTGCAGCTGCAGTCATGACCCTGCCTTCAGCTGCAGCTGCAGTCATGACCCTGCCTTCAGCTGCAGCGGCTGTCATGACCCTGCCTTCAGCTGCAACTGCTGCAGGGGTGCCAGCCTCATCGCCTTAACGCACCAACCTCAACTAAACGACCACAAACGGAACCTCAAACACCCGACACACCTGTTGGTCGGTCACAGAGGTGGCCCACACCTCTTGTTTGGTCACAGAGGTGGCCCACACCTGTTAGTCGGTCACAGAGGTGGCCCACACCTGTTAGTCGGTCACAGAGGTGGCCCACACCTCTTGGTCGGTCACAGAGATGGCTCACCACCACGTGTGGACGAGTACGTCAATATGCTTCCCTCTCACAGTCTCTCCTCGGGTGTATAAGTGGCTCTACACCTGGCTCATTACCAGCTCTGCGTCAGGTATCGCACGATTGACGAGCCGAGCTCCTCCACCGGAGGGGTGAAGTGCACCAGCTCCTCCTCCTCCTCCTCCTCTTATCCAGCCTCACCAGCATTATCATTAATCGTGGATTAGATGCCGACATATCGGGGTCAGTTCAGGGAGCAACAGGTCTCGCTCGCTTGGTTAACATAATCGTGCCATTTGCAGGCTAATTTAAAGATGTACTAAAACGATTTATAATTAAGCTATACGCACAGTAGCCTTATCTCTTAACAATGAGATACATTTACTAATATGCTAAACAATTTATATTTAGGCTCGACAACATTAGGCTTACCAGTAAACAATGGGACTAATGTACAGATAGGCTAAACAATTTACAAATTCTTCCATATAAAAGAAGGCTTACCAATTTACAAAAAGACTTATATAAGTTCTAATAAACTACATTTTTCAAATAGAATTACCATTACAAAATTAACTTACTAATATACTTGAAGAGTGATTTAGCCTTTTTTTCCCCACGTTAATTATCCATTTCCTAATCGGATTGAGTCAGCTCATTATCCGATCTGAAAAAAAAGAGTTTTGCGTGAATGTCCAGCAAGCGTTGTTTTACTTATGAAACTTTGACGCAGTTTTTGTCTTATACAAACTGTCTTATTTATGCAGATTTATTTTATTTAATATAGTTTTTTGTTTTGTTTTTAATACGCATTTGTTATTTTTTAACTTTCAAAATTCAAACTTTTATCTTAAGCAAATTTTGTTGAGGAATTTTTCCTTGTCTAAATAAAGTATGATTTCTAAATTATTAAAAAAAGTATAGTTATGAAGACTTTTCTCCTGTGGATTGTCTTATCAGAAGAACAGACAAAGCTTTATCGGTCTTGTTACGTGACTGGAAGCCAGCGTGGCGCAGGGTTGTTGATCACAGGCACAACTGAACCTGAGGAAGGAGGAACAGTGTGGGCCCCGTGGTCTCTGTGCCTCAGAGAGCAGAGATGCGTGATAAAGGAGAAGAAAACCAGAAGAACACAGAATATTACAACAGAGTTCTCTTGCAGTGAACTAATAAGGCAAAGGCCACTGCTGCATCATTTTTATAGAGATAAAGAACACGGAACATTTACGTACCATTGTTGAGTTAAACAGTGTGCGCATGACATTGAAAATTGTATAAAAACTCTTTACATCATTGTTCTTGGGTATAACAGCAGAAGAACATGGACAATTACAGCAATACTCTTCAGTAAGGAACGGGCAGAACAAGACGCATTACCCCAGTTTTCTTGTACAGAGAAACACTGAAACTAAAACCTGTCTAGATCTGAGAGAATGTAAGTTTATCTCCGCTCGTGAACAAGGTAGAACAAGCATGTCGACGAAAGTCTCTAGAACGTCACATGTCAGCGAATGTTTCATGAATAAGGTAGAAGAGACATGTCAGCTAATATTTTAATATTTCGTGAATATAGTTAACAGACCACTCAGCCAATCCGTTATTGCCAGCGTCTCCAACGTCAAGAAATTGTTGTACTCAGGTGCCTTATCTTAACCTACCAGAGGACCCATCAACAGAAAACGAGACATTATTTAAATTTTGCGAGCCGCTACCATTTTCTATTACGGCAGTTTTTGCCCTTAGGTAAAGTATACGTCAAAATACGACGTTCTATTAGAGGACGGGTTGAGTCAGCAAACGCTCATGAATCAGCCCGTCCTCTCGACCTTTCACAACGTCACTAAATTGATGGTCTAGTTGCCGGAACCTAACCTAACCGAGGACCCACAAATAAAAAACAGGACATTACGTCAATTTTTGAAGGGAACTATCAAGAGAAAGCGCCAATCCATTACGACTATATAGCACTTGGAACGGGTCAGGATAAGGATTTGGGATAGGACGGGGGAAGGAATGATGCCTACCCACTTGGACGTTCGGGGATTGAATGCCGACCAGCAGGTAGCGTGACCGTCGCTCTACCGTCCAGCCCAAATGGTTGGAACACGCTATGATTTTCAGTAGATCAGTTTTTGGCCTTAAGGAAATTATACGTCAAAATGCGATGTGCTATTGAAGAGACCGGGTGGCAGGAATATCATAGAACATATCTCCGTGTTCTCTCCCGTTTAACTCTTACGTGCAAAATGTTCAGTGAATGTTAACCTGCAGAATAAGAGAACGAGTTCCCTGTAGGGAAGTACATAGAACCTGAACACCTCGAAGCTCTTCAACATTTGTTCACAATGGAAATGACTAATTAATGTGAATTCGGATCCTAAATCACGAACCGGGTAAGTTTAAGTAAATATCAGGAGAAAGGGCCAGGACTAGGTGTGATTATACAGTATTGGGTATTTTTTGTGAAGGCTTGGCTCTGGGGCATGAAGACGGATTGAAGGAACGGTGCCTATTACTGCCACCACTGGGGATAGAACGCTGACCCTGCAACAAGGAAATCCGGCACTGTGCCAACCATACAAGTAGATGGTCAGACCACAGGCTAAACAGACTGTGAGATGCATGCAATAATGTTAAATCATTGCAGTTCTGTACCTATTTCTAAAGTTTTTTTTAAATATATACTATACTTAGTAAAAGATATTTAGCATTCATCAATTTTGACTTGTGATCCAGAGCGCCAGAAACGGGACCTAACTACGCATATAGTTCCGTCAAAGAGCCAGACCACTTCCAATTATCTGTCGTCACAGAATAATAACTCCGCCGTAATTATCTACATATTTGGCTATATAATGTATATCACAGGATGAATTATACGGTTATCGCGCATAATTACCGGTTATCACTGGCGCCTAACCCAGTACAACACATTAATGTAATTAATATCTCGTAATATGCTGCTCACTAATTTAACATGCTTCTGATACCGTCACATTAAATACGAAGTTAACTCACCTGTCCCCCGAGCTCCATAAAACCTTTTGCGACCTCAGCTTTGTGTAAATTCTTCGCTGCAGCTTATCACTAGCGAGCATTTACACATCACCAAACGATTTCATTACACGAAGCACACTTGTAAATATAACTAATGCATCCCTTGCTTCGCCCCTGAAGCTCTCTCTCCCAACTTGTGCCTAGCTCTTCTCTCGTGTGGTGAACATATGCATATTATTTTCTTTTTTTTTGCGCCAGCATATCTTCTCATCTCACCGGGTGTCATAGAGAGCACATTTTTGTCAGGTATAGAAGGGGCCCTCACGCGTATCCCAGGTGAGTGAGTGCGCTGTGAGGAGTGCCCCTTCTCGTCTCATTTGCCATTTGGTGCCAGTCGATCATTACTGTTGTGCATCAGAGGGTGAGTGCGAGGCTGTCCGGGGGGCAACTGGCTTTAACATTATGGCAAGCGTCTGGATCACACTGTTGAGACCTGCAGCCTTCCTCATAATCACGGCATTGCGGATTAATTAGTGACGTTTTTTGGGCCATGTTGATTAACTCTCTCGATGGTGGTCGAGTGGTGGTGTTGGCGTTAGTAGTTGATGAGAGGTGATGGTGGTGGTGTTGCTGGGAGGAGGGTGATGGTGATGGTGTGTCCAGTGTTAGTGGCAACTGTAGTGATGGTGGCGGCGGCTGGGGATGGTGGCGGCGGCTGGGGATGGTGTCGGCGGCAGAAGTGATGGTGGCGGCAGCTGAAGTGATGGAGGCGGCGGCTGGGGACGGTGGCGGCGGCTGGGGATGGTGGCGGCGGCTGGGGATGGTGGTGGTGGATATAGTGATGGTGGCGGTGACTGTAGTGATGGTGGTGGCGGTTGTAGTGATGGTGTAGTGAAGGTGTAGTGAAGGAGCCGGTCGGCCGAGGTTAGCACGCTGGACTTGTGATCCTGTGGTCCTGGGTTCGATCCCGGGCGCCGGAGAGAAACAATGGGCAGAGTTTCTTTCACCCTATGCCCCTGTTACCTAGCAGTAAATAGGTACCTGGGTGTTAGTCAGCTGTCACGGGCTGCTTCCTGGGGGTGGAGGCCTGGTCGAGGACCGGGCCGCGGGGACACTAAAAAGCCCCGAAATCATCTCAATATTACCTCAATATATGGTGGTGGTGGCTATAGTGATGGTGGTGGTGGCTATAGTGATGGTGGTGGTGGCTATAGTGATGGTGGTGGTGGCTATAGTGATGGTGGTGGTGGCTATAGTGATGGTGGTTGTGGCGGCTGTAGTGATGATGGCGGCGGCTGGGGATAGTGGCGGCGGCTGGGGATGGTGGTGGTGGATATAGTGATGGTGGTGGAGACTATTGTGATGGTGGCGGCGGCTATAGTGATGATGGCGGCGGCTGTAGTGATTTGTGGCGGCGGCTATAGTGATGGTGGCGGCGGCTGTAGTGATGGTGGCGGCGGCTATAGTGATGATGGCGGCGGCTGTAGTGATTTGTGGCGGCGGCTATAGTGATGGTGGCGGCGGCTATAGTGATGATGGCGGCGGCTGTAGTGATTTGTGGCGGCGGCTATAGTGATGGTGGCGGCGGCTGTAGTGATGGTGGCGGGGGCTGTAGTGATGGTGGCGGGGGCTGTAGTGATGGTGGCGGGGGCTGTAGTGATGGTGGCGGGGCTGTAGTGATGGTGGCGGGGGCTGTAGTGATGGTGGCGGCGGCTGTAGTGATGGTGGCGGCGGCTGGGGATGGTGGCGGCGGCTGTAGTGATGGTGGCGGCGGCTGGGGATGGTGGCGGCGGCTGTAGTGATGGTGGCGGCGGCTGGGCATGGTGGCTGCGGCTGTAGTGATAGTGACGGCGGCTAGGGATGGTGGTGGCGGCTGTAGTGATGGTGGCGGGGGCTGTAGTGATGGTGGCGGGGTCACCATGGGGGAAGGGGGGGAAGGTAGGAGGACGACCTGGGAACAAAAGTTCATATAAATATTCCCGGAGGTTAGCGGCTGATGAGCGGAATGGTGTCAGTGGTTGAAGCAGCCTCAACACCACCTAATGTTGTGTTAATGACGAGGCACTACATAGTACAGTACTTGTTGAGTGGTTGATGAGGTGGACCGTGTTGGCGTGTGTACTACTGTGCCCGCGGGACCCACCTCTACTTCTTGGATCCCGCCTTTCATGCCGACGATTGTCTAATGAAATGACTCCTGATATTATTTCTCGTCATATTTTCTTTAAAAATTCTGAATGGAGTTTGCTTTTTACAACCTGATCGTTGAGTTTATTTCATTTTCCAATTATTGTTTTGCACTAAGATTTGTTTTTCCTGGAACATTCTGTTTTAGTGTCAAGTCTAGTTCTGCCAACCTAATTCACATCCATTCCTCGGTAATTATTGTTTCTAGCCTCGTTGCAAACTTTCGAACCTTTCGAAGTTTTTAGATGAAAGCTACGCGATGGGNAGTATATATGAAAGCTGATTAGAATTACATTTCACCTTTGTAAATGCCCATTAATGACACATCGAACACTTTATATAGGGCATACGTAAATCTGTGTATCTATGTATTTTACGTATGTAGGTTGCTTAGCATTTTAAAAGCACCGAATCACCTTCTGTCGTTGCTTGTTCAATAAACCCTTGAACTATATATTTAACACATCTCTCACCCTGTCCATGGAGGACAGAAAAATGTATATATGCTGGTTAGCATTGTAAATGTGTGGCCACGTCTGTGGTAGAAAATAATAAAAAAAAATAAAAAATAAAATAAAAAAAAAAACTATGGAGGTGTGTCCACTCACAGGATGAGTGGCACTGCCCAATACTGTCACTATGGCGGTGTGTCCACTCACAGGATGAGTGGCGCTGCCCAATACTGTCACTATGGCGATCTGTCCACTCACAGGATGAGTGGCGCTGCCCAATACTGTCACTATGGAGGTGTGTCCACTCACAGGATGAGTGGCGCTGCCCAATACTGTCACTATGGAGGTGTGTCCACTCACAGGATGAGTGTCGCTACCCAATACTGTCACTATGGCGGTGTGTCCACTCACAGGATGAGTGGCGCTGCTCAATACTGTCACTATGGCGATCTGCCCAATCACAGGATGAGTGGCGCTGCCCAATACTGTCACTATGGCGGTGTGTCCACTCACAGGATGAGTGGCGCTGCCCAATACTGTCACTATGGCGGTGTGTCCACTCACAGGATGAGTGGCGCTGCCCAATACTGTCACTATGGAGATGTGTCCACTCACAGGATGAGTGGCGCTGCCCAATACTGTCACTATGGCGGTGTGTCCACTCACAGGATGAGTGGCGCTGCCCAATACTGTCACTATGGTGGTGTGTCCACTCACAGGATGAGTGGCGCTGCCCAATACTGTCACTATGGCGGTGTGTCCACTCACAGGATGAGTGTCGCTGCCCAATACTGTCACTATGGCGATCTGTCCACTCACAGGATGAGTGTCTGCCCAATACTGTCACTATGGCGGTGTGTCCACTCACAGGATGAGTGGCGCTGCCCAATAAGCTCGCCTCTCCGGGCAAAAACAATAAAAAAACTAAAGAAGTTGAAATGATTCTGACATGTGGCTACTTGAAACATATGTCTCTTTTGCTTTCAACATGTATAACATTGCTTTTGGAATAAATATTTTATTGACTTAAGCTGTTAAAGAAATATATTATGTAATCTCACCTACCGAAATATGTTAACGTTGGTTCAAAGGCAAACACGAAACCGTCCTTATATCACAGTTTACACACCTGATGTATCTTTTTCTGGTATTATCGGCCGAAGTATTTAAAAATATCGCTCACGATTTGATATATAGCATATATCACGCAATATATAGCATATTATGTTCATTAAGGCGCTAATGCGGAACTATCCGTACAGGAGCGCGGGCTTGACCACGTGGTATCAGTCTCAAAGGTGCCCTGGTACCCGTCATACAGGTATCCCGGTACTCGTTCCACAAGCACCTGGTAACCGTCCCAATATTACTCTGGTACCTGTCACACAAGTACCCTGGTAACCGTCCCAAAAGTGCTCTAGTACCCGTCTCACGTGTACTCTGGTCCCTGCCCACGAATTTCGCTATACCCGACCCAAACATATTCTGGTATCCGTTCAACAAGTACCCGGTGCCCGACCCAAACATATTCTGGTATCCGTTCAAACAAGTACCGGTGCCCAACCCAAACATATCCTGTATCCGTCCAACAAGTACCCGGTGCCCAACCCAACATATCCTGGTATCCGTCCAACAAGTACCCTGGTACTGACAAATTTTTAAGCACTAGTGGCACCTCTGTCTGGAGAAGTAATAAGCCCTAATAAGCCTTCATCCATAGCTGCCTATACTACCCCGATAATAAGGAGGACTCTGAAGAGAAACGATCCACAAACTTGTGAAATACACATTGAAACATGAGGCAAGTTGGTGCTTTGTTTACCAATGCGCACAAGTTTACCAAGATGTAAACACTCATCTCCTATACTCAGGTGCTTATCTACTTTCCAGTGTGTAGTTGTACTGCAGCGTGTAGTTCCTTGAACGTATGCACGTTCATTCTAATGTTAGGTTACTTCTTGTGTGCAGTGCATACCAACGTGCAGTTACATTTTAGCATATTCTTTGAAACGATCTCTGATCAGTCGGTCTGCGAGCTGCATGAACAAACAGTGCGGTTAATCAGGCCATCATCAAAGAGATCCGGCCAGAGACCGGGCAGGAATGACAATGATTCATGGAACAATTACCTTCAACACCACAACACCCAGCAGCATTATCTGCAGCACTACCACCACCACCCCACCACCTACACCTACACCACTTGCACCACCACCACCATCACCAACTACAACACCACCTGCAGCCACACCACCACCAACTCCACCACCAGCATTAACACACACGCAAGCGGCCATGCACATAAACCCACTCAAACACGAAATATAGTTTTTATTACAGAAAATCAGGAAAACTGTATTGGAACATTTTAAAACATATTTTGTTGAAGGAAAGTCGGTTTCGGTTTAAAAAAAATAAATTGGCGCGGATGGCTCATAATCTATTGTAATTATGTTTGATTGGTAATTACCAAAGGAAACTAGATCATACATAAGTATCCTTCCTTAAGATAAGAAATTAATAATGATAACTAAGAACATAGGGAATCATCATCACAGCAGAGGAGGAAGGTGCTCTGTTCTCCTACAAGGATGAGTGCAAGATGAGGTACACTCCAGGCAAGAACAATGTGCCACAAATGTGAAGACCATTAAGACTGCATTAGAAATTATAGATTACATGGGAGATAACAGAGCAATATTATTGTATAAATGATCTGGTGATCGTTATTTACATATTTACTATATAGTCATACTGTTTAGCGCTTTCTCCTGATAGTTACGTGTTTAGAACTAAAAACCAGAACAAGTTATGTTTTATTGGTGAATATGAGGGGAGCTGGTCGCCGAGCGGACAGCACACTGGGCTTGTGATCCTGTGGTCCCGGGTTCGATTCCGGTCGCCAGCGAGAAACGATGGGCAGAGTTTCTTTCATCTATGCACCTGTTCCTATGCCCCTGTTACCTAGCAGTAAATAGGTACCTGGGAGTTAAGTCAGCTGTCACGGGCTGCTTCCTGGGGGTGGAGGCCTGGTCAGGGACCGGGCCGCGGGGACACTAAAAAAGCCCCGAAATCAACTCAAGATAACCTCAAGATGATATAATATAAAGCTTCATGTGAAATATATGCATCCTATGTAAAGTCTAAGCTGTAATAAGGGTTAATGTGGTGAAATAAAAGGTAAATAAACATACAGATAATCTTATGGAAAGAGAAAAATCTTGCTAAGCCTAGAAGGGTATCTGAATTTTCGATATTAAGATATTAAGAAAAAATTAAAATACTGCAGTTTTTATTTATTTTATTTATTTTATTTATTTTATTTATGTTTTATTTTATTTATTTTTTATTTTATTTTTATTATTTTATTTTATTTTATTTTTATTTTATTTATATATATTATATTTATTTTATTTATTTATATTTATTTTATTTATTATTTAGTTTTTATTATCTTAATAATCAGGATAACGAGACTCTTATCAAGGCTTGTAAGATGCTGACAAAAATTAAACTGATGTGAATCAGGACAGCTGTTTTGGAGCTGTAGAAAGAAATTTGTAGAAAATTGTGATCATATAATGTATGTGATAGTGGTAGAACAATTGTTTATTTAAATATTATTGAACGGGAGTATATGGTTACAAATGATGTGATTTTTTTTAACCAAACTAGATCAATGAATGAGTTTGAGGGACGGAACCAATAAGTATTACTCAGTTTCTGTACTCATAAGTGTAATCACACGCACATGCACACTCACCCTCTTACACACACACACACACACACACACACACACACACACACACACACACACACACACACACACACACACACACACACACACACACACACACACACATACACACACAGGAGTGACTGGTAAGGTGCTCCAGTGGATAAGGCAGTACCTAAGCAATAGGAAGCAGAGAGTTACAGTGAGAGGTGAGACCTCAGATTGGCGTGAATTCACCAGTGGAGTCCCACAGGGCTCAGTACTCGGACCTATCATGTTTCTGATATACGTAAATGATCTCCCGGAGGTAATCGACTCATTCCTCTCAATGTTTGCTGACGACGCCAAAATTTTGAGAAGGATTAAAACAGAGGAGGACTGCTTGAGGCTTCAAGAAGACCTAGACAAACTGAAGAAATGGTCGAACAAGTGGATGTTGGCATTTAACCCAAGCAAATTTAATGCAATGAAGATAGGTGTAGGGAGAAAGAGACCAGATACAAGGTAATTTGGGATATGAAATTCTTCAAGAGTGTGTGAGAGAGAGAGAAAGACTTGGGGATTGATATCACGCCAAACCTGTCCCCTGAAGCCCATATCAAGAAAATAACATCAGCGGCATACGCCATGTTGGAAAACATAAGAACGGCATTTAAAAAACTTGTGTAAGGAATCATTCAGAACTTTGTATACCACATATGTCAGACCAGTCCTGGAGTATGCAGTTCCAGCATGGAGTCCATATCTAGTCAAGCTGGAAAAGGTTCAAAGGTTTGCCACCAGACTAGTACCCGAGCTGAGAGGTATGAGCTACGAAGAGAGACTACGGGAGTTAAATCTCACGTCGCTGGAAGACAGAAGAGTTAAGGGGGGACATGATCACCACATACAAGATTCTCAAAGGAATTGATAGGGTAAATAAGGACATGCTATTTAACCCATGGGGCACACCCACTAGGGGACACAGGTGGAAATTGAGTGCCCAAATGAGCCACAGAGATATTAGAAAGAACTTTTTTAGTGTCAGAGTGGTTGACAAATGGAATGCATTAGGAAGTGATGTGGTGGAGGCTGACTCCATACACAGTTTCAAGTGTAGATATGATAGAGCCCAGTAGGCTCAGGAACCTGTACACCAGTTGATTGACGGTTGAGAGGCGGGACCAAAGAGCCAGAGCTCAACCCCCGCAAGCACAAATAGGTGAGTACACACACACACACACACACACACACACACACACACACACACACACACACACACACACACACACACACACACACACACACACACACACACACAAGGACAAGTGCGTGTCCATTAACAAGACCAAAGAGAGACGGGACCAAAGAGCCAAAGCACAAGTACATACAGGTGTACTTGTACACATGTGAGAGGGGAAATGGGTGGAAACTGGAAACTCAGATGAGTCACAGAGATGTTAGGAAGTTTCTTTTAGCGTGAGAGTAGTGGAAAAATGGAATGCACTTGGGGAACAGGTTGTGGAAGCAAATACTATTCATACTTTTAAGACTAGGTATGATAGGGAAATGGGACAGGAGTCATTGCTGTAAACAACCGATAGCTGGAAAGGCGGGATCCAAGAGTCAATGCTCGATCCTGCAAGCACAGATAGGTAGTACACACACACACACACACACACACACACACACACACACGCACAACACACAACATACGCACACGCACACTGTGCGTGTCCTTAGTTAGTGTCCTTATTCACTGTCCTTATTCAGGGTCCTTATTCAGTGTAGAAAGGTAGTTAACCTTTTCCAGTAGTTAACAAATGGAATGTATTTGGCAGTGATGTGGTGGAGGCTGACTCTATACACAGTTTCAAATGTTGTTTTTGTTGTTGTTTTATATTCCGCTACTGGGAACAAAAGTTCCAAGCAGCACGGGCTATGGTGAGCCCATAGTACTCACCTGGCACAGGAGAACTGTAGTTCTGATAACGCTCAATAGGCTCCAGAATATGTACACCAGTTGATTAACAAGACCAAAGAGAGACGGGACCAAAGAGCCAAAGCACAAGTACATACAGGTGTACTTGTACACATGTGAGTACACACGCACACAGAGGGCCTCGCTGTTGAGTGGATAGCTGTCTGGGTTCGTAGTCCTAAGGGCCCGGGTCCGATTCCCGGTCGAGGCAGAAACAAATGGATAGTTTCTTTCACTCTGATGCACCTGTTCATCTAGCAGTAAATAGGTACCTGGGAGTTAGACAGCTGCTACGGGCTGCTTCCTGTGTGTGTGTGTGTGTGTGTGTGTGTGTGTGTGGTGTGTGTGTGTGTGTGTGTGTGTGTGTGTGTGTGTGTGTGTGTGTGTGCGCGTGTATGTATACGAAATATGTGAATATATATGTAGTAGACATAATAGATTGGTTAGAAAGGCGGGGTCCAAACGCTAATAGCTCGATTCTGCAGGGACAAATATTAAATACACACACACACACACATAGCGCTCTGGGATCATAGTCTAAGGGCCAGGGTTCGATTCCCATTGAGGCAGAAACAAATTAACAGTTTCTTTCACCTGATTGCTCTGTTCACCTAGGAATAAATAGGTATCTGGGGTGTTAGACAGCTGCTACGGGCTGCCCCCCACCTCTCCTCCATACTGGCAAACGTCACTATATCCTCCACAACCAGCTTTCTCATTGTAATATTCATTATAAATCACTTTCTTTCCTCCGACATCTTTATATGCACCATACTCTCACTATATATCTTCTTGTTCACTGTTTTCCTCGCCACCTATTCCCTCTCCACTTCTTTCTCTTCTTTCCCTCGCTCTTCTATTCCGTTGTCCAACCTATCCATCCTGTCGCCCTCCCTCTCGACCCTCCCCTACACACCATGGGCACACACTGTAAACAATCTCCAGATTTACAAAGCAAGAGGCTCCAACTTTTCCAGTTTGGGGTCAACAGTGGCTCCGATTCATGGACCTTGTGGCTTCATTTTGGCTTTTGTGATGGTCTCTAGGAAACATTTTTTCTCTCTCCAAACACCCCTACACCACCACCACCAAACCACCACCACCACCACCACAACCACCACCACTCCATGTCACCATTTGCCTCACATCGCCACCCACACCACCCAACCCGTCCTCCGAATACAACGTCGCATTTGACGTATACTCTACCTAAGGCCAAATATCGTTGTACTAGTAGCTAATTGTACCATTTACAAATGTAGATGGTAGCAGCTCGCGAAATTGTCATACTGTCCCGTTTTCTGTTTTGGGTCCTCTGGTTGGTTAGGATAGGGCACTTTAGTACGACAGTTTCTTGACGTTGGGAACCTTAGGAGAACTGGCTGCACCACCGTCTCACCCCACATCATCACACATGTCCACTACAACATCACCCGTCACCAGCGTATGCTACATCCCCCAATACCACTACAGGTCCCACTACACCACCTAGCGTACACCTCACCACGTAGCCTACCCGACCATGTGCCCCACTCTTCCTCCCCATACCTCACCCCTCCCCACCATGCGTCCCATAACACCACACCTAAAACCATCCACATCATCATCACAGACAGTGCTCTGCCTCGCACACTCCGGCCGTACAAACAATCTCCCCCCATCTTTTATGCCACATATGTCAGGTCAGGTCTGGAATGCGCGACGCCATGGTGAGATCTTGTCGTTTCAAATAAAATCATAGCTAGAGAAGGTCCAGAGATATGCCACCAGACTAGTCTCAGAGCTAAAGGTAAGAAGCACTAGAGGAACTAAACCTCTGAAGGAGAGTCAGGGAAAACATTAATGCCTCATTAACAATTCTTAAGGCAATTGACAAGGCAGACAAGAACACTAGTCGCAATTGGTAGTTCCAACTAAGTAGAATAGAATAGAACTATCAGGAGAAAGCGCCAAGCCATTACGACCATGTAGCACTGGGAAGGAGTCAGGATAAGGATTTGGGAATAGGATGGGAGGAAGGAATGGTGCCCAACCACTTGGATGGTCGGGGGATTGAACGCCGACCTGCATGAAGTGAGGCCAACTAAGTAAACGCAATATGGTGAGTACACAATCACTCCTCTCCAACACACACCACTTCCCACCACCCTTCTCCAACACACACTACCAAACATACACCTCCCATGACACACGTACCTTCCCAATACACACGCAGCTCTCCAACTCACACCTCACCAACACATCTCTCCAATACACACCTTCCTAACACACATCTCTCCAAAAACAAATCTCTCCAATACTCACCTCTCCAAAACATACCTTGCAACAGACAGTGTTGGAGAATGATGTGTGGAGGCTAACTCCATACACAGTTCAAATGAAGATATGATAAAGCCCAGTAGACTCAGAAATCTGTACACCAGTTGATTGACGGTTGAGAGGTGGGACCAAAGAGCCAGAGCTCAACATCCGCAAGCACAAATAGGTGAATACAACTAGGTGAGTACACATCTCCCCAAAACACACTCTTCCCCAACATTCACCTCCCCAACACACATATCTCCCTAACACTAACCTCCTCAACACTCGCCTCCCCAACACACACTCCTCCCCAGCACATAATCCTCCCCAACACTCACCTCCCCAACACACACGTCTCCCCAACACTCACCTCTCTTAACATACACACGCTATCATGCCTCTCACTCCATAAAAAGGCCAAAGAAACTCCATGAAAAAGGCAATAAAATCGACAATAGCAGGACGGTGTGGTGCAAGAGGTTGGCTCCATAATTCTCTAAACAGACCCTAAGTCAAAAGTACCAGGTATCTGGAGGTCCCAGACCCTGTACAGTTACTATAATTTAGAAGCTGATGATACCACCTTGCGCTTACCAGGAGTTAGCAGTTATTGATCAGTTGGTAATTGATGATTTTAGGTGGTCAGCAGAGGAGTCTGGACCGAGCGGCCCTCAGTTACTAGAGCCAAGGTGGGGAATCGCCGTCCCTTGTACCGCCTCCAGGCTTGTAAGTTAATCATTAAGTCACAGCCTAAATAAGTATCTTATTTATAAATGAGATCTCATTAACTCGAAACCTAATATGCAGATGGTGTATTATTGAAGATTTAATTGGGCACGGAAGCATAATTATGGTTTTCACAAGGAGGAAATATGATGGCCCATTTCATCATGTCCGGCCCCGGTGGAAGACGCGCTCAAAGTGAAGTTAAATGTGGTAGCGCTTGGTGTTAGGGAGGAGTGGGCGCGCTACAGATTGCCCTCTGTTATTACTCTCGCACTCGATAACAACCACCTTTTATCGTCCACTTTGCTAACATCCTTGTAGGCGGTGGGCGTGGAGTGTGTAATCAGGCGCCACACCCACCAAAACTCCCATCACTTGGTACAATCGCCACCGTGACCGAGGTAATAGTGGAAAAAAGATGGTATAAAAGTGTGATATTATGTGGCACTGGTGGTTGGTAACACTGGTGCGGTGGGGGCCGAGTGTCCGGCCCGCTGCTGGACGGCGGCCGCCCACCCCGCCTGCCAGCCTCAGTCGCCCACGGACAGTCACACCGTGCACTGCCGCTCCGTTACCCCCGTCCGCAACCCTGCTGCCACCCCGACCCGCGCCACACACTGGCTCACTCCGCCTCCTCACCCACTCATGGGGAAAAAATCTTCCCGTCGCGGCTGTGACATGCGCAGTGCCACCATCATCGGAGGGGACTTAAATAGTTTCCAAATAAACTGAGTCACTTGGCGTGAGCTACGACACCGTCAGAGCTGTAACAACGCACGCATCTGCCGAGAAACCACCTTACAGGCCAGAGCGCGCGCACGTTTTGGCGGGAAAAAGTTTAACAAGTGAAGTGTGACATGCGCGGCACGGAATCTTCAAGACGAGAGACAAGTAGTGAGTTTGTGCAAGACACCCGCGGGAGAAAACTTTTGTGANTGATTAATGAATGACAGGCGGGACCAAAGAGCCGAAGCTCGACCCCCGCAAGCACAACTAGGTGAGTACAAACACACGCATAGTTGAGTACACACTTGCGTCACCTTCGCCTCTCCTGCGCTCCCGATTACTTGCTCAGTGTTTTACATGGGACGACAATAGAAGTGAAGCAGCACAACATCCCCACGCTGGTCAGTGAGGAGCAGCGCGCCACCATGCTCCTTCCAAGCACACAACTAAGGCTAAGCTCACTGTTATCTCAGAAAAAAGAGACGTGTGTAGTCTTCAGAGGAGAGTGTAGGGAGCGGGATGTGGAGGTCGGGGGATGGGGAGTTCACATGGGTGTGGAACTGGCTTAGTAGCAGCTAAAGCAGAGGCAGCGCTGACCTGGCCATCAGCCCATTTCGTTCACATTGGCGTCACCGCTTCACCCTTAAAAACCTGGGCTACGGGGAGGGGAGTGAGGGGGTGGGGGATGGTAGGGGGGGGGGAAGAGAGGGGAGGGACGGGGATATGAGGAATGGAGTGAAAGGAGGAGAGAAGCTCGTAACACCTATAATTCCATCCTTAAAACCAAGAGTCAGGTGGAGGGAGGAGGAGGAGGAGGAGGAGGAGGAGAGGAGGAGGAAGAGGCAGCAGAAGGACCACCTTTAAAACGAGGACTCCGAGTGACAGTCAAGGTGCAAGGCCGGCAGTCTGGCTGGCCGGCTGTCTCCGTCGGCCAACACCGCTCATTTAATGGATGGGATCGTGAAGACAAACACCAAGTCGCAGCGTCCACGGGTAATCAGCTTTGCAACGTGATTTAGTTTCCTCCCCTTCTGCCTTCGCCCCTCCTCTTCCCTCCTACCTCCCTCCTCTCCCTCCTGCCTCCTCCCTCTTCCCTCCTGCTCTCCCTCCCTCTTCCCTCTTGGCCTCCCACCCTGGTCTTCTGCCTCCGCCCCTCCCTCTTCCCTCCTGCCTCCCTCCCTGGTCTTCTCCAGACTGGACCGCGGCGGCCCTCCCCAAGCCGCCTCTCATTAATATTATGCTGTATTGTGCCCACCGCCGATGGACTTGTGATTATGCGCAAATAAAAAACTCAATACGTGGAGGGTCCCAGAGCGCCTATTGCAACACTGATTTTAGTCGAGGCCGTCCGTCTCGCCTTGTTTCACTGTTTCCTACGCCAGAACAAGCCGGCGGTGGCCACTGGCCCACGCTGCCACACGAAGAAGAACGAAATTCTGGTAAACAATTGAACGGTAATTTACAGTCCGGAGGAAGTTGGAAGCTGCGTTCTAGTCCGTGTAGAAGGGGAGGAGGAGGAGAGGAGGGGAGAGAGAGAGTTAGAGGGGAGAATTGGGGGAGGAGACGAGGGGTGGGGGCGGCCAAGAGGGGCTTTTGAAGTTTAGGGGAGCTGTTGGATTGTCCAGTTTATCACAAAGTTTGGTTGAGTCAGTTTCGTTTCGTTTAGCAGGTTGTTTATGTAAATTTATTCTCGTGTATCAAACCGGCGGCGCTCTTCTTCTCTGGTGCTGGATGACTACGTCTCCCCATGCTCACGGCGCACACATCTCTGGGTAAAACCAGGCACGAAGGAGAGGGCCAATAATGACTGGGATAATCGGAAACAAATGGAAATTATTCGTTGCTTGGGTCCCAGCGCTCATTGGAAGGGGAGGGACAATGGGCGAGCTGATGATTAGTTTGAGGCCGATGTTGGCGATTCAGTCAAGATTTTACGCGACTTGAAGCCGTATATTTTCGTAATTTTTTATAGTATTTTAGACACTAATCTGATGCATTTTTGTCTTTTATATGAATAAGAAATTATATTAGTTTTTCTCCTCTTTTCTTACACTTAGCGCGGCGTTAATGAATCAGTCTCATTATTATTACATATTTTCCCCCCTCACGTGATGCTCTAAATTGTGTGATTTTGTGCAATAGAAAACGTGTTGTATTGTCTGTGTCGGCGCTAAGCTGATCAAATTAAAGAAAGAATGGCAGAATTATTAGCATTATAATAAGATGAGAACGCCAATATCGGAGGGCGGACATGGCAGAGTGAGAGGGAGGAGGAGGAGAGGGGAGGTATTACCCGGGAGGGGGAGGAAGGCCAGAGAGAAGCGTAATAAAGGAGCATTGTATGGGGCTTATTACACTCGGAAGCATTGATGAGCATGCTCATGTGATGCTTGATCTTGCTGATATTTGCAGCATTGTAGAGGATAATGCAGTCCTGAATAGTACGAATAATGAAATAATTTCAAGAGTTGATAAGCATGGTTACTCATTATTCATTACAGACTATATACCATATTTTGCAATTATACCTGCAGTGTTTTGTTGCTATGATCTACGATTCGATGTGTTGCAGAGCACTGTAGCGGACTGGGCGTCATAAACAATCTTACAATGTGGAGCTTTTAGAGTCACACACACTAAAGGCCGACGAAGATTATTTTCACAGTGGTTGAAGGCTTAGTAGGTGAGGTCTCACTCAGCGCCAGGCTGTGGGTGTGGAGCCCATGTGTCCCCTGGCGACGGGTGGAGCCATGTGTCCCCTGGCGACGGGTGGAGCCATGTGTCCCCTGGCGACGGGTGGAGTCCATGTGTCCCCTGGCGACCGGTGGAGTCCATGTGTCCCCTGGGACCGGTGGAGTCCATGTGTCCCTTGGCGACGGGTGAAGCCATGTGTTCCCTGGCGACGGGCGGAGTCCATGTGTCCCCTGACGACGGGTGGAGCCATGTGTTCCCTGGCAACGGGCGGAGTCCATGTGTCCCCTGGCGACCGGTGGAGTCCATGTGTCCCCTGGCGACCGGTGGAGTCCATGTGTCCCCTGGCAACGGTGGAGTCCATGTGTCCCCTGGCGACCGGTGGAGTCCATATGTCCCCTGGCGACCGGTGGAGTCCATGTGTCCCCTGGCGACGGGCGGAGTCCATGTGTCCCCTGGCGACCGGTGGAGTCCATGTGTCCCCTGGCGATGGGTGGAGTCCATGTGTCCCCTGGCGACGGTGGAGTCCATGTGTCCCCTGGCGACCGGTGGAGTCCATGTGTCCCCTGGCGACCGGTGGAGTCCATGTGTCCCCTGGCGACGGGTGGAGTCCATGTGTCCCCTGGCGACGGGTGGAGTCCATGTGTCCCCTGGCGACCGGTGGAGTCCATGTGTCCCCTGGCAACGGGCAGATTCCATGTGTCCCCTGGCGACGGGCGGAGTCCATGTGTCCCCTGGCAACGGGCAGAGTCCATGTGTCCCCTGGCGACGGGTGGAGTCCATGTGTCCCCTGACGACGGGTGAAGTCCATGTGTCCCCTGGTGACGGGTGGAGTCCATGTGTCCCTTGGCGACGGGTGGAGTCCATGTGTCCCCTGGCGACGGGCGGAGTCCATGTGTCCCCTGGCGACGGGTGGAGTCCATGTGTCCCCTGGCGACGAGCGGAGTCCATGTGTCCCCTGGCGACGGGAGGAGTCCATGTGTACCCTGGCGACGGGCCACGTTCATGAAATCTCCATGAAGAATCTCTCTCAGTTTCCGTTTGGGTTTTGTAAACAAAAGCAAAATACACAAATTTGAGGATTACGTGTGAGCATAATAATCTTGGAGCCGTTCTAAGCATTATGAAATTGGAGCATTTTTTAAAGCGTTGTGGGCATGGGTCAATTTTATACACTATGAATCTAAAGCAATTCTAATAATTTCAAATTTGGAGTAATGCTAAACATTATGAACTTGAGAATAATCTTGAGATTATTTCGGGGCTTTAGTGTCCCCGCGGCCCGGTCCTCGACCAGGCCTCCACCCCCAGGAAGCAGCCCGTGACAGCTGACTAACACCCAGGTACCTATTTTACTGCTAGGTAACAGGGGCATAGGGTGAAAGAAACTCTGCCCATTGTTTCTCGCCGGCGCCCGGGATTGAACCCGGGACCACAGGATCACAAGTCCAGCGTGCTGTCCGCTCGGCCGACCGGCTCCCTAGAAGCAGTTTTAAAAATTAAGAACTTGGAGCAGTTCTCAGCACAATAAACTTGAAGCAGTTCTCTTCACAATAAACTTGAAGCAGTTCTCTTCACAGTGAACCTGAAGCAGTTCTCTTCACAGTGAACCTGAAGCAGTTCTCAGCACAGTGAACCTGAAGCAGTTCTCAGCACAGTGAACCTGAAGCAGTTCTCAGCACAGTGAACCTGAAGCAGTTCTCAGCACAGTGAACCTGAAGCAGTTCTCAGCACAGTGAACCTGAAGCAGTTCTCAGCACAGTGAACCTGAAGCAGTTCTCAGCACAGTGAACCTGAAGCAGTTCTCAGCACAGTGAACCTGAAGTAGTTCTCAGCACAGTGAACCTGAAGCAGTTCTCAGCACAGTGAACCTGAAGCAGTTCTCAGCACAGTGAACCTGAAGCAGTTCTCATCACAGTGAACTGAAGCAGTTCTCAGCACAGTGAACCTGAAGCAGTTCTCAGCACAGTGAACCTGAAGCAGTTTTAAGCACAGTGAACGTGAAGCAGTTTTAAGCACAATTCCTTGGCTCAGTTTTCAACAGTAGACACCAGTCCGCGGAAGATCACACACAGTAAGCATGGTACACACAACAAGCACTAGACTATTGCATGTTAACTTGAGGGTGACAAGTTGTGTTATGTATGCTGCTGCGTCATAAATATTGCACTTTACAAGCATTTTGAGGATAATTTTTATAATGACAAAACTTTATCAAGTGGTGGAAGCGTTTCGGCTTTTTTTGTCCCGACTATAAATGATGTTCCTGTTTAGTTATATTTTAGTGTGGTTTTACATTCTGGTGTGGAGTTATATTCTGGTGTGGAGTTATGTTCTGGTGTGGAGTTATATTCTGGTGTGGAGTTATATTCTGGTGTGGAGTTATATTCTGGTGTGGAGTTATATATGGTGTGGAGTTATATTCTGGTGTGGAGTTATATTCTGGTGTGGAGTTATATTCTGGTGTGGAGTTATATTCTGGTGTGGAGTTATATTCTGGTGTGGAGTTACATTTTCGTGTAGAATTGCATTCTGAGGTGAAGTTGGATTCTAGTTTTCTAGTCACATCTAGTACGTAGTTAAACGCTATTGAATAGTTACTATAAATCACTGTTGCCATTAATTAAGCACAACGTCTGGTCGAGTGAAACACCATCCTGTACCTGACCTCGCAAAAGTATAACATTTAATCTTTAAAACAGATAATTAGTGTGTGAGGAAGATGCACCTTATGCTTGACTAATACTGTCCGGAGAATGGAAAAATGTCTTGTAAAAATGGCGGCCAGCTGGAGTGCCATTACATTCGGGGAAAAATATGGGGATGGGGGAGAAGCTATGTAAACTTCCACTTAAAATTATGTTATAAATGGAAATATATAAGTCCCATATTCCGCTCTTCCTATGCTACATTGGGTTGCTACTGAGTGTAAATGATGCTCTGTTTACTCAGTTTGAACACGGGAGGATTATTAATATATATATCATAGTTCTACTGCTACCTCGGCCGGGCTTCTTCAGAGTCGGCGTTCGATCCCCTGTGGTCCAGGGGGTTGAGCAACGTTCTCTCACTTAGTCATCATATTTTAGCTCTTAGTCTCTCCTCATTATTTCTTCAAGTTTTATGTAATCATAATGATTTAATGATTTCTCCTCACAATTAGCTTAGCATTCCGTTACCCCTTGATGGTGCTCCTCTGGTAACGCAAACTCACCCCCCCCCCCCCCTCTCAGTCTTGCACAAAAATATAACAAAAAGGCACATATATAGCTCTCAATAACTAACCGGTTCCAGCACCTAGACAAGGCCTAAAAAAAATTTACGTGAATTAAAACGCGTATATTTTGGCTTCCTTTAAGGAGTATTATATAGTTAAACTGTTTACATAGTTAAACTGTTTACATAGTTAAACTCTTTATATAGTTAAACTGTTTATATAGTAGTGTCCTGGCAGCAGCGAGTGCCTGGCAGCAGGATTGCCTGGCAGCAGGAAGGGAACCTGGCAGCAGGAGTGCCCTGGCAGCAGGAGTGCTTGGCAGCAGGAGTGTCTGGCAGCAGGACTGTCTGGCAGCAGGATTGCACCTTGCAGCAGGAGTACCTGGCAGCAGGAATGCCTGGCAGCAGGAGTGTCTGGCAGCAGGAGTGTCTGGAAGCAGGAGTGCCTGGTAGCAGGAGTCCCTGCTAGCAGGAGTGCCTGGCAGACACGGAGGTGCGAGCGTGGAGCAGGAGTGCTGGCAGCAGGGATGTCCTGGCGCAGGAGTGCCTGGCAGCAGGGAGTGCGCTAGGTCTCAGCAAGAGTGCCTCTGGCAGCAGGAGTGTCTGGCAGCAGGGAGCTAGCAATAGAGGCTAGGCCAGCAGGAGTGGTCTGGCAGCAGGGAGTGTGCTGCAGCAGGAGTAGCTGGCAGGTCAGGAGTGTCTAGCAGCAGGAGTACCGGCAGCAAGACCTGCAGCAGGAGTGCCTCGGCAGCAGGAGAGTGTCTGGCACCAGGGAGTGCCTGGCAGCAGGAGTGCCAAGTGCCTGGCAGTAGTGGCTGCCGCAGGAGTGCTGGCGCAGGAGTGCCTGGCGCAGGGGGAGTGCCGGCAGCAGGAGTGTCGCAGCAGGAGTTCCAAGATGTGCAAGCTGGTGCGGCAGGAGTACCTGGCAGCAGGAGTGCCTGGCAGCAGGACGTGCCTGCCGCAGGAGGCAGGCAGAGGGTTCTGGCAGGCAGAGTGCCTGCAGCAGGGACTTGCATGGCAGAGGAGTCTGGTGCAGGAGTGCCTGGAGCAGGAGTGCCTGGCTAGCAGGACTGTCCTGGCAGCAGGACGTGCTGGTAGCAGGAAGTCCTGGCAGCAGGATCGTCCGGGCACGGCATGAGTGTCGGGGGGACAGCAGCGGTGCTGGCAGCAGGGTGTTGCCTGTGCAGCAGGAGTCCTGTCGCAGGAGTGCCTGCAAGCAGGAGTGCCTGGCGCAGGAGTGCCTGGCAGCAGGCAGTGCCTGGCAGCAGGGTGTCCTGGAGCAGGAGTGCCTGGCTAGCAGGAGTGCCTGGCGCCAGGAGTGTCTGGCAGCAGGAGTACTGGAAGCAGGAGTGTCCTGGCAGCAGGACTGTCTGGCAGCAGGATAGTGCCACAGGATGGTTGGCGCAGGAGTGCCTGGCTGCAGGAGTGCCTGGCAGCAGGCGAGTGGCTGGCCAGCAGGAGTACCTGGCACGCAGGAGTGCCTGGCAGCAGGCGTGCCTGGCAGCAGTGATGTGTGGGCGTCCTGATCCAGCAGCAGGCTAGTGTCTGCAGCAGGAGTGTCTGGTCGCAGGAGTGTTGCTAGCAGGAGTGTCTAGGCAGAGGAGTGCCTGGCAGCAGGAATGCCTGGCAGCAGGAGTGTCTGGAAGCAGGAGTGCTGGCTAGCAATAGGAGTGTCTGGCAGCACGGAGTGTCTGGCAGCAGGAGAGTACCTGGCAGCAGGAGTACCCTGGCAGCAGGAGTGTCTGGCAGCAAGAGTACCTGGCAGCAGAGTACGTCTGGCAGCAGGAGTGCCTGGCAGCAGGAGTGCCTGGCTGCAGGAGTGCTCTGGCAGCAGGAGTACCTGCCGCAGGAGTGCCTGGCAGCAGGAGTCTGCGAATGCTGGCCGCAGGAGTGTCTGGAAGCAGGAGTGTGTACAGATGCGCCAGCAGGAGTGTCCTGGCAGCAGAGTGCTCCGGGTGGCAGCAGGAGTGCTAGGCAGCAGGAGTGCCTATAGAGTGCCTGGCTAGCAGGGATGTGTCTGGCAGCAGGAGTGCTGGCCGCAGGAGTGTCTGGCAGCAGGAGTGCCTGCGTAGGACTGGCAGGAGTGTCTGGCAGCAGGCGTGGAGGGTCTAAGTCTGGCACAGGAGTGCCTGGCAGCAGGTAGTGCCTGGCAGCAGGAGTGTCTCGGCAGCAGGAGTGTCTGGCAGCAGGACTGTCTGGCAGCAGGAGTGGACCTTGGCAGCAGAGGAGTGTCTGGCAGCAGAGTGTCTGGCAGCAGGGAGTCCTGGCAGCAGGAGTAGCATGGCAGCAGGAGTGCCTGGCAGCAGGAGTGCCTGGCAGCAGGCGTGCTGGCATGCAGGATGTGTCCTGGGCAGCAGGAGTGCCTGGCGCAGGAGTAGCCTGCAGCAGGACGTGCCTGGCGCAGAGTAGAGGTGACCTGGCGCAGGAGTCGCTGGCAGCAGGAGTTCCTGGCAGCAGGAAGTAGCCTGGCAGCAGGAGTGTCCGGCAGCAGGATGGCAGCAGGAGTGCTGGCCGCAGGAGTGCCAGGCAGCAGGAATGCCTGG
>WNGS01163555.1:10339432-10377421 GCA_020271785.1 Procambarus virginalis
CAGCAGGAGTGTCTGGCAGCAGGAGTGCCTGGCAACAGGAGTGCCTGGCAGCAGGAGTGCCTGGCAGCAGGAGTGTCTGGCAGCAGGAGTGTCTGGCAGCAGAGTGTCTGGCAGCAGGAGTGCCTGGCAGCAGGAGTGTCTGGCAGCAGGAGTGTCTGGCAGCAGGAGTACCTGGCAGCAGGAGTACCTGCAGCAGGAGTGCCTGGCAGCAGGAGTGCCTGGCAGCAGGAGTGTCTGGCAGCAGGAGTGTCTGGCAGCAGGTACCTGGCAGCAGGAGTACCTGGCAGCAGGAGTGCCTGGCAGCAGGAGTACCTGGCAGCAGGAGTGTCTGGCAGCAGGAGTACCTGGCAGCAGGAATGCCTGGCAGCAGGAGTGCCTGGCAGCAGGAGTACCTGGCAGCAGGAGTGCCTGGCAGCAGGAGTACCTGGCAGCAGGAGTGCCTGGCAGCAGGAGTGCCTGGCAGCAGGAGTGCCTGGCAGCAGGAGTGCCTGGCAGCAGAAGTGCCTGGCCGCAGGAGTGCCTGGCAGCAGGAGTGCAGGCCGCAGGAGTGCCTGGTAGCAGGAGTGCCTGGCAGCAGGAGTGCCTGGCAGCAGGAGTGCCAGGCCGCAGGAGTGCCTGGCAGCAGGAGTGCTGGCCGCAGGAGTGCCTGGCTGCAGGAGTGCCTGGCAGCAGGAGTGCCTGGCAGCAGGAGTGCCTGGCAACAGGAGTGCCTGGCAGCAGGAGTGCCTGGCAGCAGGAGTGTCTGCAGCAGGAGTGTCTGGCAGCAGGAGTGTCTGGCAGCAGGAGTGCCTGGCAGCAGGAGTGTCTGGCAGCAGGAGTGTCTGGCAGCAGGAGTACCTGGCAGCAGGAGTACCTGGCAGCAGGAGTGCCTGGCAGCAGGAGTGCCTGGCAGCAGGAGTGTCTGGCAGCAGGAGTGTCTGGCAGCAGGAGTACCTGGCAGCAGGAGTACCTGGCAGCAGGAGTGCCTGGCAGCAGGAGTACCTGGCAGCAGGAGTGTCTGGCAGCAGGAGTACCTGGCAGCAGAATGCCTGGCAGCAGGAGTGCCTGGCAGCAGGAGTACCTGGCAGCAGGAGTGCCTGGCAGCAGGAGTACCTGGCAGCAGGAGTGCCTGGCAGCAGGAGTGCCTGGCAGCAGGAGTGCCTGGCAGCAGGAGTGCCTGGCAGCAGAAGTGCCTGGCCGCAGGAGTGCCTGGCAGCAGGAGTGCCAGCCGCAGGAGTGCCTGGTAGCAGGAGTGCCTGGCAGCAGGAGTGCCTGGCAGCAGGAGTGCCAGGCCGCAGGAGTGCCAGGCAGCAGGAGTGCCTGGCCGCAGGAGTGCCTGGCTGCAGGAGTGCCTGGCAGCAGGAGTGCCTGGCAGCAGGAGTGCGGCAGCAGAAGTGCCTGGCAGCAGGAGTGCCTGCAGCAGGAGTGCCTGGAAGCAGGAGTGCCTGGTAGCAAGAGTGCCTGGCAGCAGAAGTGCCTGGCCGCAGGAGTGCCTGGCAGCAGGAGTACCTGGCAGCAGGAGTGCCTGGCAGCAGGAGTGCCTGGCAGCAGGAGTGCCTGGCAGCAGAAGTGCCTGGCCGCAGGAGTGCCTGGCAGCAGGAGTGCCTGGCAGCAGGAGTGCCTGGCAGCAGGAGTGCCAGGCAGCAGGAGTGCCTGGCAGCGGAAGTGTCTGGCAGCAGGAGTGCCTGGCCGCTTGATTGCCTGGCAGCAGGAGTGCCTGGCAGCAGGAGTGCCTGGCAGCAGGAGTGCTTGGCAGCAGAAGTGCCTGGCCGCAGGAGTGCCTGGCAGCAGGAGTGCCAGGCAGCAGGAGTGCCTGGCCGCAGGATTGCCTGGCAGCGAAGTGCCTGGCAGCAGGAGTGCCTGGCAGCAGGAGTGCCTGGCCGCAGGAGTGCCTGGCCGCAGGAGTGCCAGGCAGCAGGAGTGCCTGGCAGCAGGAGTGCCTGGCCACAGGAGTGCCTGGTAGCAGGAGTGCCTGGCGCAGGAGTGCCTGGCAGCAGGAGTGCCAGGCAGCAGGAGTGCCAGGCAGCAGGAGTGCCTGGCCGCAGGAGTGCCTGCAGCAGGAGTGCCTGGCAGCAGAGTGCCTGGCAGCAGGTGCCTGGCGCAGGAGTGCCTGGCCGAGGAGTGCCAGGCAGCAGGAGTGCCTGGCAGCAGGAGTGCCTGGCCAGCAGGAGTGCCTGGCAGCAGGAGTGCCTGGCCGCAGAGTGCCTGGCAGCAGGAGTGCCTGCAGCAGGAGTGCCTGGCAGCAGGAGTGCCTGGCAGCAGGAGTGCCTGGCAGCAGGAGTGCTGGCAGCAGGAGTGCCTGGCCGCAGGATTGCCTGGCAGCGGAAGTGCCTGGCAGCAGGAGTGCCTGGCAGCAGGAGTGCCTGGCAGCAGGAGTGCCTGGCCGCAGGAGTGCCTGGCAGCAGGAGTGCCTGGCAGCATGAGTGCCTGGCCGCAGGATTGCCTGGCAGCAGAAGTGCCTGGCAGCAGGAGTGCCTGGCAGCAGGAGTGCCTGGCAGCAGAGTGCCCTGCAGCAGAGTGCCAGGCAGCAGGCACTCCTGGCAGCAGAGTGGCTGAGTGATCCCGGTTACATCGCCTCTCTGGTGTCAGAAATGGAGTCCCGTTCTAATGCCCAACACGGGAATATAGACAATTATTGCCTCATGTCGCCTATGTATTTTCATCACTGATATTTGTCTCGAAGGCATAAGAAAACCCTGTGTGTGTGTTCCCATGCGCTTGTCAACGTGTATTTGCGTGAGTGAATGTATTCTCATATATAAAGGACAGCTTCCACGCATACACATAACATGAGAATGATGGTTGGAAAGTGCAGTCTGAATCTTAATTACAGTATTCCTTACATTAGACGTTGTGAAGGGAAATTTAACCCACATAAATATTGCCTTACAACTTGATCATAAGACACAATTTTGTTATTAAATATGGTGGTTCGTCAATACTTAACCCTACTGCAAGTGCATCGCAAAAGTTAGCGCGAGATTTTGTTTCCTGTGCAGGTGATCGCACATCCAGTTTTACTGGACTCACGTTAAAAAATAAGCCACAATAAATAAACACATCTTTTGTCTATGAATATGATAACAAGTTACTGCTGCCCCAGTAAACCGATGTAATAGGTATCTCACATGCAGCAGCTATTAGATAGCTCTACAAGATTTGACACAAAGAGACTGACATAAAAATCTTAGATAAACTTATTAGGTGAAGTTCCTGAAGTTTACGAGGTATGTGAGGGATGTGGTGGCTTAATGGAGTACTCGCCTCTAATTTGTGACTTCTCTCCACGATCTCACCTCATTAAGGAGCAAAACATGGACTGAAAAACAAGCCAAAAGCATTTTATTCAATGCCGCACATCCAGACTCTCCCAGACATATGACTGATCATCCAGACTCTCCCAGACATATGACTGATCATCCAGACTCTCCCAGACATATGACTGATCATCCAGACTCTCCCAGACATATGACTGATCATCCAGACTCTCCCAGACATATGACTGATCATCCAGACTCTCCCAGACATATGACTGATCATCCAGACTCTCCCAGACATATGACTGATCATCCAGACTCTCCAAGACATGTGACTGATCATTCAGACTTTCCCAGAGATGTGACTGATCATCCAGGCTCTCTAAGACATGTGACTGGCCATCCACGGTGTCTCAGACCTGTGTCTGGTCATTCTGACTCTCGCAGATGTCTAGTCATACACACTGTCCAAGACATGTGACTGATCATCCAAGCTCTCGTAGACAAGTGACTGATCATCCAAGCTCTCCAAGACATGTGGCTGATCATCCAGGCTCTCCAAGACATGTGGCTGATCATCCAGGCTCTCCAAGACATGTGACTGATCATCCAGGATCTCCAAGACATGTGACTGATCATCCAGACTCTCCAAGACAAAAGGCGTCTTGAATCTCCAAAACATGTGTCTGGTTATCTAAACTCTCTAAGACATATGACTGGTCTAAATGCATTTTCAAGCTGACGAAACGTAGGCTCTCTAAATTAGCTTAGCTATTGTTCATTTTCTCAAGAATAAACTTCAAACAAAAGGTGCAACGAGTTCCCTGTTCCCTGTGAACCACAGGAAAACGTTCCCTGTGAACGAGCGTAACAATTGCAACACTTGTATCTCAAATGCGTAAAACCCAAAAATACGGTCATTTCAACACCTGAGAAAGCACGCAAATGAACGGCTAGAGATAGAAACAGAGTTCGGAAAATGTCAAGTGATGTGACTTCACTAAACAAATAAATAATACACAAGTGAAACAAGCAGGAGCCTTCGCTGTGTTACATATTTCGATTCAGACACAAAATGCAATTTTAGCTTACATTAAAATTAATAATAATTCCAATAATACTTCTACACGTAATATTTGTATGAATAATAATAATAAAGTTTTTAATAATAGTAATAATTATAAAGTAGGACGTTGAGGTGGGCGCGACCGTAACAATACCAGTCGCATACTCTACCACTAGACCAGTTGGACTTGTAGGTCCACTCTGCTCTTCCACCCTGAGTGCTTGTGGGTCATACGTAAGAACTTGGACTGGCTTCAGTAGGGGCCTCCAGACTTAATGGGTTTTCAGTAGAAATCCGGTTGTACGACTTTCACGCGTCAGTGGTGGTCTGGTGGTAAAGGATGCGACTGCCGTACGTTAGGGATCGTAGGTTCGCGCCCACCTCATTGCCCAAGTGGATTTTCTTACTGATATGTATCACGTTAATGTGATGCGCTGTGGGTTTATAATACTACAGTTTAATAATGAGAAAATCAGTAGGAGCCGTGAGGAGGATTCGAACCCCCACATTTGGTACTCCAAATCATTGTGTAATAATGTGATTTCATTGTGTAATATTATAGGTAATAATAATAATAATAATAACCAAACCACAGTTCAGAAGATGGAGAGTCGACGACGTTGTCGCTTCTCCATCTTGTGAGTTGTGGTGTGGTCATCATTTCTTCACCCACATTATTGTCAGTCATCGTCTGCGATAATAATAATAATAATATTTGTAATAATAATATTTATCATAATAATATAATAATAACGTTAATAATAACAACATTTATCATAATAATAATAACGTTAATAATGATAATATTTATTATAATTATAACGCTAATATTAGTAATATTTATCATAATAATAATATTAATATTTATCATAATAATAATGTTAATATTTATCATATCAATAACGGTATTATTTATCATAATAATAACGTTTATAATAATAACATTTAGCATAATAATTAATAATAACAATAACAATAATAATGAAACAATAAGGCCAGATTCATTTCACATTTTAACCCCAAACATAAGTTAATGGACAAGACAAGTTCAATGTGACTGTTTATACGGTAATAGAGAGAAGTTTTTTTTTATTATTATTTTCTACCACAGACGTGCCACACAGTTATAATGCTAACTAACATATATACATTTTCTTCTGTCCTCCATGGACAGGGTTAGAGATGTGTTAAACATATAGTTCAAGGATTTATTGAACATATAGTTCAAGGATTTATTGAACAATCAACCACAGAAGGTGATTCGGTGCTTTTAAAATGCTAAGCTAGTTGGTTGATACCCACATGCCCGGGGCAACCAGCTGGTCACGCTTTCCAAACGTTTTGCATTTTATCTTAAGCGGCAAGACTAGTAAGATAAGGCTTAAGATGAACTAAGGGACGGGAAAGCTCTAATCTTGGTAACAGGAATCAGAAGTCGACAGCTTCTATACTCACCAATGTAACAAAATAGTGGATAGACAGGGCGATAAGGCGCATGACAGCTGGGTGGACAGCGCTTCGGATTCGTAGTCCTGAGATTCCGGGTTCGATCCCCGATGGAGGCAGAAACAAATGGGCAAAATGTTTCTTTCACCCTGATGCCCCTGTTACCTAGCAGTAAATAGGTACCTGGGAGTCAGACAGCTGCTACGGGCTGCTTCCCCAGGGGGGGGGGGAAGGTGTGCCTGGTCGAGGACCGGGCCGCGGGGACGCTAAGCTCCGAAATCATTTCAAGCTATCCTCAAGACAGCATCCCGTCTCGTCTCGTGGTATTCCACTAAGGTATAATAATCAGGGTGTTGTATACGTATACATCATGCAAATGTATGCGTGTATTACTTTAAGAAGTCATAGTGAGTTCAGTGTTTCGGGCGAGACAGGAGCTGCTGTATTATTAACATAATACATATTAGTTGCACCGATGTATTAGGACATTAATTCAAAGAAATACTTTGAAAAATCTAATTTGTGTTGCAATTGAAATGCATTTGATAGAAAAGTATTTTGTTAAATAACAAAATGTTCGAAGTACATTTATAAAAATATAAAATGTAAGACTGTGCTGGGATTTAGATTTATGATAGAAGACTGTATGGGATACAGTTGCATAATTCAAGAATGTATGGGACTCGGTTATAACAATATTGTATGGGGCTTGATTGTAACAAGATTGTGTTGAACGGGTAGATATCGAAGCAATGCTTAAAGCGAGTAAAAGCAGAATCGGAAGTCACAGATGCACACATGATACAAATAAGTTACAGAGATGTCAGAAAACCTTGTTCAGTGTTCAGTCTTCTGTAGCTTTATAGATGTAGAATAGCTTAGATGAAGATGTCGATGCTAACTCTGTTCAAAGTTTTAACTGTAAATATCGTAAAATAACTTTTGAATAATTTCATTGTAATAATGGACTGAGGGTTGGAAGGCGGGTTGAAGAGCTGACGGTCGACCCTGCGAGAATATCTTATGTGTGTGAGCACACTCACACACACACACACACCAGATCTTTGGTCGGGACCAAAGAGCCAAAGCTCAACCCACACACCACACACACACACACACACACACACACACACACACACACACACACACACACACACATTCATTCACACACAGTGGGGGCCTCGTAGCCTGGTGAATAGCGCGCAGGACCTGTAATTCTGTGGCGCGGGTTCGATTCCCGCACGAGGCAGAAACAAATGAGCAAAGTTTCTTTCACCTGAATGCCCCTGTTACCTAGCAGTAAATAGGTACCTGGGAGTTAGTCAGCTGTCACGGGCTGCTTCCTGGGGTGCGTGTGTGTGTGTGGTGTGGGGGAAAAAAAAGTAGTTAGTAAGCAGTTGATTGACAGTTGAGAGGCGGGCCGAAAGAGCAAAGCTCAACCCCGCAAGCACAACTAGGTGAATACACACGGGGGGTGGGGTGGCTGGCTGGCTAAGTCGACAGCGCTCTAGACTCGCGGACCTAGGGGTCGGGGTTCGATCCCGGCAGCCGGCGGAAAAACAAATGGGCAGAGTTTTCTTCACCCTGATTCCCCTGTTACCTTGCAGTAAATAGGTACCTGGGAGTTAACATCTGCTACGGGCTGCTTTCTGGTGTGTGTGTGAGTGAAAAAAAATAGTTAGTAGTTAGTATCAGTTGATTGATTGACAGTTGAGAGGCGGGCCGAAAGAGCAGACCTCAACCCCCGCAAGTACAACTAGGTGAATACACACAGAACACACGGTCCAGTCTGGGGGACTGGACATCGGGGGATATGATCACCACTTACAAGATTCTCATTGGTATTTATAGGGTAGATAAAGATAGATTATTTAACGCATGGGGCACACGCACTAGAGAATACAGGTGGAAAGCGAGTGCCCAAATGAGCCATAGAGATGTTAGAATGATTTTTTTGTAGTGTCAGAATAGGTAACAAATGGAATGTTTTAGGAAGTGGTGTGGTGGAGGCAGACTTCACACACAGTTTCAAGTGTAGATATGATAGAGTCCAGTAGGCTCAGGAACCTGTACACCAGTTGATTGACAGTTGAGAGGCGGGACCTAAGAGAAGAGCTCAACCCCCGCAAGCACAACTTGGTGAGTACAATTACACACACACGTAGATGTGAGTACACAAACACACGCTCTCTATCTCCTCCACACTAGAGGCCTCTCGGCTGAGTTTACGATTCTCTGGGGGTCGTAGTCCTAATTGCCCGAGTTCGATCCCTGGCAGAGGCAGAGTTTCTTTCACCTTGGCGCCCTCTGTTTACCTAGCAGTAAATAGGTACCTGGGAATTAGACAGCTGTTACGGGCTGCTTCCTGGTAATGTGTATGTGCGTGCGTATGTAAGAGAAATGTATGTAGAATAATGCATAATAGAGGAAAAATTAAGTGTTAGAAAGGCGGGGTCTAAAACCTAATAGCTCGATTCTGTAGATACAAATAGTAAACAAACAGCAAAATACGCACACACACACACACACATACAATATAGAGCCCAATAGTCTCCAGTTGATTAATGAATGACAGGCGGGACCAAAGTGCCGAAGCTCGACCCCCGCAAGCACAACTAGGTGAGTACAAACACACGCATAGTTGAGTACACACATGCGTCACCTTCGCCTCTCCTGCGCTCCCCGATTACTTGCTCAGTGTTTTACATGGGACGACAATAGAAGTGAAGCAGCACAACATCCCCACGCTGGTCAGTGAGGAGCAGCGCGCCACCATGTGCTCCTTCCAAGCACACAACTAAGGCTAAGCTCACTGTTTATCCCAGAAAAAAGAGACGTGTGTAGTCTTCAGAGGAGAGTGTAGGGAGCGGGATGTGGAGGTCGGGGGATGGGGAGTTCACATGGGTGTGGAACTGGCTTAGTAGCAGCTAAAGCAGAGGCAGCGCTGACCTGGCCATCAGCCCATTTCGTTCACATTGGCGTCACCGCTTCACCCTTCAAAAACCTGGGCTACGGGGAGGGGAGTGAGGAGGTGGGGGATGGTAGGGGGGGGGGAAGAGAGGGGAGGGACGGGGATATGAGGAATGGAGTGAAAGGAGGAGAGAAGCTCGTAACACCTATAATTCCATCCTTAAACCAAGAGTCAGGTGGAGGAGGAGGAGGAGGAGGAGGAGGAGGAGGAGGGAGGAGGAGGCAGCAGAAGGACCACCTTTAAAACGAGGACTCCGAGTGACAGTCAAGGTGCAAGGCCGGCAGTCTGGCTGGCCGGCTGTCTCCGTCGGCCAACACCGCTCATTTAATGGATGGATCGTGAAGACAAACACAAGTCGCAGCGTCCACGGGTAAATCAGCTTTGCAACGTGATTTAGTTTCCTCCCCTTCTGCCTTCGCCCCTCCCTCTTCCCTCCTACCTCCCTCCCTCTTCCCTCCTGCCTCCCTCCCTCTTCCCTCCTGCCTCCCTCCCTCTTCCCTCTTGCCTCCCACCCTGGTCTTCTGCCTCCGCCCCTCCCTCTTCCCTCCTGCCTCCCTCCCTGGTCTTCTCCAGACTGGACCGCGGCGGCCCTCCCCAAGCCGCCTCTCATTAATATTAATGCTGTATTGTGCCCACCGCCGATGGACTTGTGATTATGCGCAAATAAAACTCAATACGTGGAGGGTTCCCAGAGCGCCTATTGCAACACTGATTTTAGTCGAGGCCGTCCGTCTCGCCTTGTTTCACTGTTTCCTACGCCAGAACAAGCCGGCGGTGGCCACTGGCCCACGCTGCCACACGAAGAAGAACGAAATTCTGGGTAAACAATTGAACGGTAATTTACAGTCCAGAGGAAAGTTGGAAGCTGCGTTCTAGTCCAGTGTAGAAGGGGAGGAGGAGGAGGAGGAGGAGGGGAGAGAGAGAGTTAGAGGGAGAATTGGGGGAGGAGACGAGGGGTGGGGGCGGCCAAGAGGGGCTTTTGAAGTTTAGGGGAGCTGTTGGATTGTCCAGTTTATCACAAAGTTTGGTTGAGTCAGTTTCGTTTCGTTTAGCAGGTTGTTTATGTAAATTTATTCTCGTGTATCAAACCGGCGGCGCTCTTCTTCTCTGGTGCTGGATGACTACGTCTCCCCATGCTCACGGCGCACACATCTCTGGCTAAAACCAGGCACGAAGGAGAGGGCCAATAATGACTGGGATAATCGGAAACAAATGGAAATTATTCGTTGCTTGGGTCCCAGCGCTCATTGGAAGGGAGGGACAATGGGCGAGCTGATGATTAGTTTGAGGCCGATGTTGGCGATTCAGTCAAGATTTTACGCGACTTGAAGCCGTATATTTTCGTAATTTTTTATAGTATTTTAGACACTAATCTGATGCATTTTTGTCTTTTATATGAATAAGAAATTATATTAGTTTTTCTCCTCTTTTCTTACACTTAGCGCGGCGTTAATGAATCAGTCTCATTATTATTACATATTTTCCCCCCTCACGTGATGCTCTAAATTGTGTGATTTTGTGCAATAGAAAACGTGTTGTATTGTCTGTGTCGGCGCTAAGCTGATCAAATTAAAGAAAGAATGGCAGAATTATTAGCATTATAATAAGATGAGAACGCCAATATCGGAGGGCGGACATGGCAGAGTGAGAGGGAGGAGGAGGAGAGGGGAGGTATTACCGGGGAGGGGGAGGAAGGCCAGAGAGAAGCGTAATAAAGGAGCATTGTATGGGGCTTATTACACTCGGAAGCATTGATGAGCATGCTCATGTGATGCTTGATCTTGCTGATATTTGCAGCATTGTAGAGGATAATGCAGTCCTGAATAGTACGAATAATGAAATAATTTCAAGAGTTGATAAGCATGGTTACTCATTATTTATTACAGACTATATACCATATTTTGCAATTATACCTGCAGTGTTTTGTTGCTATGATCTACGATTCGATGTGTTGCAGAGCACTGTAGCGGACTGGGCGTCATAAACAATCTTACAATGTGGAGCTTTTAGAGTCACACACACCAAAGGCCGACGAAGATTATTTTCACAGTGGTTGAAGGCTTAGTAGGTGAGGTCTCACTCAGCGCCAGGCTGTGGGTGGAGGCCATGTGTCCCCTGGCGACGGGTGGAGCCCATGTGTTCCCTGGCGACGGGTGGAGCCATGTGTCCCCTGGCAACGGGCGGAGTCCATGTGTCCCCTGGCGACGGGCGGAGCCCATGTGTCCCCTGGCGGTTGGCGGAGTCCATGTGTCCCCTGGCGACGGGCGGAGTCCATGTGTCTCCTGGCGACGGATGGAGTCCATGTGTCCCTTGGCGACGGGTGGAGCCATGTGTCTCCTGGCGACGGGCGGAGTCCATGTGTCCCCTGGCGATTGGCAGAGTTCATGTGTCACCCTGGCGACGGATGGAGTCCATGTGTCCCTTGGCGACGGGTGGAGCCATGTGTCTCCTGGCGACGGGCGGAGTCCATGTGTCCCTGGCGACGGGTGGAACCCATGTGTCCCCTGGCGACGGGTGGAGCCCATGTGTCCCCCTGACGACGGGCGGAGTCCATGTGTCTCCTGGCGATGGGTGGAGCCCATGTGTCCCCTAGCGACGGGCGGAGTCCATGCGTCCCCTGGCGATGGGCGGAGTCCATGTGTCCCCTGGCGACGGGCGGAGTCCATGTGTCCCCTGGCGCCGGGCGGAGTATATGTGTTCCCTGGCGCCGGCCGGAGTCCATGTGTCCCCTGGCGACGGGCGGAGTCCATGTGTCCCCTGGCGACGGGTGGAGTCCATGTGTCCCCTGGCGACGGGCGGAGTCCATGTGTCCCCTGGCGACGGGCAGAGACCATGTGTCTCCTGGCGACGGATGGAGTCCATGTGTCCCTTGGCGACGGGTGGAGCCATGTGTCCCCTGGCGCCGGGCGGAGTCCATGCGTCCCCTGGCGACGGGCGGAGTCCATGTGTCGCCTGGCGACGGGCGGAGTCCATGTGTCCCCTGGCGACGGGCGGAGTCCATGTGTCCCCTGGCGACGGGCGGAGTCCATGTGTCCCCTGGCGATGGGCGGAGTCCATGTGTCCCCTGGCGACGGGCGGAGTCCATGTGTCCCCTGGCGATGGGCGGAGTCCATGTGTCCCCTGGCGACGGGCGGAGTCCATGTGTCCCCTGGCGACGGGCGGAGTCCATGTGTCCCCTGGCGACGGGCGGAGTCCATGTGTCCCCTGGCGACGGGCGGAGTCCATGTGTACCCTGGCGACGGGCGGAGTCCATGTGTCCCCTGGCGACGGGCGGAGTCCATGTGTCCCCTGGCGACGGGCGGAGTCCATGTGTCCCCTGGCGACGGACGGAGTCCATGTGTCCCCTGGCGACGGGCGGAGTCCATGTGTCCCCTGGCGACGGGCGGAGTCCATGTGTCCCCTGGCGACGGGCGGAGTCCATGTGTCCCCTGGCGACGGGCGGAGTCCATGTGTCCCCTGGCGACGGGCGGAGTCCATGTGTACCCTGGCGACGGGCCACGTTCATGAAATCTCCATGAAGAATCTCTCTCAGTTTCCGTTTGGGTTTTGTAAACAAAAGCAAAATACACAAATTTGAGGATTACGTGTGAGCATAATAATCTTGGAGCCGTTCTAAGCATTATGAAATTGGAGCATTTTTTAAAGCGTTGTGGGCATGGGTCAATTTTATACACTATGAATCTAAAGCAATTCTAATAATTTCAAATTTGGAGCAATGCTAAACATTATGAACTATCTTGAGATTATTTCGGGGCTTTAGTGTCCCCGCGGCCCGGTCCTCGACCAGGCCTCCACCCCCAGGAAGCAGCCCGTGACAGCTGACTAACACCCAGGTACCTATTTCACTGCTAGGTAACAGGGGCATAGGGTGAAAGAAACTCTGACCATTGTTTCTCGCCGGCGCCCGGGATTGAACCCGGGACCACAGGATCACAAGTCCAGCGTGCTGTCCGCTCGGCCGACCGGCTCCCTAGAAGCAGTTTTAAAAATTAAGAACGTGAAGCAGTTCTCATCGCAATAAACTTAAAGCAGTTTTCATCACAGTGAACGTGAAGCAGTTCTCATCACAGTGAACGTGAAGCAGTTCTCATCACAGTAAACTTGAAGCAGTTTTCATCACAGTGAACGTGAAGCAGTTCTCATCACAGTGAACGTGAAGCAGTTCTCATCACAGTAAACTTGAAGCAATTTTCATCACAGTGAACGTGAAGCAGTTCTCATCACAGTAAACTTGAAGCAGTTATCTTCACAGTGAACCTGAAGCAGTTTTAAGCACATTGAACTTGAAGCAGTTTTAAGCACAATTCCTTGGCTCAGTTTTCAACAGTAGACACCAGTCCGCGGAAGATCACACACAGTAAGCATGGTACACACAACAAGCACTAGACTATTGCATGTTAACTTGAGGGTGACAAGTTGTGTTATGTATGCTGCTGCGTCATAAATATTGCACTTTACAAGCATTTTGAGGATAATTTTTATAATGACAAAACTTTATCAAGTGGTGGAAGCGTTTCGGCTTTTTTTGTCCCGACTATAAATGATGTTTCCTGTTTAGTTATATTTTAGTGCGTGTTTTACATTCTGGTGTGGAGTTATGTTCTGGTGTGGAGTTATATTCTGGTGTGGAGTTATATTCTGGTGTGGAGTTATGTTCTGGTGTGGAGTTATGTTCTGGTGTGGAGTTATATTCTGGTGTGGAGTTATATTCTGGTGTGGAGTTATGTTCTGGTGTGGAGTTATATTCTGGTGTGGAGTTATATTCTGGTGTGGAGTTATATTCTGGTGTGGAGTTATATTCTGGTGTGGAGTTATATTCTGGTGTGGAGTTATATTCTGGTGTGGAGTTACATTTTCGTGTAGAATTGCATTCTGAGGTGAAGTTGGACCCTAGTTTTCTAGTCACATCTAGTACGTAGTTAAACGCTATTGAATAGTTACTATAAATCACTGTTGCCATTAATTAAGCACAACGTCTGGTCGAGTGAAACACCATCCTGTACCTGACCTCGCAAAAGTATAACATTTAATCTTTAAAACAGATAATTAGTGTGTGAGGAAGATGCACCTTATGCTTGACTAATACTGTCCGGAGAATGGAAAAATGTCTTGTAAAAATGGCGGCCAGCTGGAGTGCCATTACATTCGGGGAAAAATATGGGATGGGGGTGAAGCTATGTAAACTTCCACTTAAAATTATGTTATAAATAGAAAATATATAAGTCCCATATTCCGCTCTTTCCTATGCTACATTGGGTTGCTACTGAGTGTAAATGATGCTCTGTTTACTCAGTTTGAACACGGGAGAATTATTAATATATATATCATAGTTCTACTGCTACCTCGGCCGGGCTTCTTCAGAGTCGGCGTTCGATCCCCTGTGGTCCAGGGGGTTGAGCAACGTTCTCTCACTTAGTCATCATATTTTAGCTCTTAGTCTCTCCTCATTATTTCTTCAAAGTTTTATGTAATCATAATGATTTAATGATTTCTCCTCACAATTAGCTTAGCATTCCGTTACCCCTTGATGGTGCTCCTCTGGTAACGCAAACCTCACCCCCCCCTCTCAGTCTTGCACAAAAATATAACAAAAAGGCACATATATAGCTCTCAATAACCTAACCGGTTCCAGCACCTAGACCAAGGCCTAAAAAAATATTACGTGAATTAAAACGCGTATATTTTGGGTTCCTTTAATGAGCATTATATGGTTAAACTGTTTATATAGTTAAACTGTTTACATAGTTAAACTGTTTACATAGTTAAACTGTTTATATAGTTAACTGTTTATATATAGTTTATATACAGTTTAATCAAAATTTTGTTAAACTGTGCAAAGTAAGTATTAAAACGTATTTGAACAATAGCACTTATGGATGTGGGAGAGTTGTACTGAGGTCCGTCGCAAGGCCGGTAGCTCATTCCTTAAGGTCCTCCCAACCACTTGGGCTGGACGGTAGAGCGACGGTCTCGCTTCATGCAGGTCGGCGTACAACCCTCGACCGTCCGACTGGTTGGGCATCATTCCTTTCCCCCGGCACATCCCAAATCCTAATCCTGACCCCTTCCAAGTGTTATATAGTCGAAATGGCTTGGCGCTCTCTCCTGATAGTTCCCTTCCCTTCGCTGGTGTAAATATTGTTCTTAACTACTTTATATTTGTTTCGAAATGGTTCACCCGTCAGAATAAAGCATCTTTACCGAAACTACAGATGATATATTGTTAGTTATGCTCATTAAGGCCTCAATAAGACTAAAGAAGTTAAGCAAGTCCCAGCTGTGTCTGGGTACAAGTGACAGGATGAACAACCCAGCGGGTTTTCTTCCTATTGGGAGTGTTGTACATGCTGCTATGGCGGTGTGTCCACCCACGGGATGAGTGGCGATGCCCAATACTGTCACTATGGCGGTGCGTCCACTCATAGGATGAATGGTGCTGCCCAATACTGTTACTATGGCGGCGTGTCCACTCACAGGATGAGTGGCGATGCCCAATACTGTCACTATGGCGGTGTGTCCACTCACAGGATGAATGGCGCTGCTCAATACTGTCACTATGGCGGTGTGTCCACTCACAGGATGAGTGGCGCTGCCCAATACTGTCACTATGGCGGTGTGTCCACTCACAGGATGAGTGGCGATGCCCAATACTGTCACTATGGCGGTGTGTCCACTCACAGGATGAATGGCGCTGCTCAATACTGTAACTATAGCGGTGTATCCACTCACAGGATGAGTGGCACTGCCAATACTGTCACTATGGCGGGTGTCCACTCACAGGAGAGTGGCTCTGCCAAAATACTGTCACTATGGCGGTGTGTCCATCACAGGATGAATGGCGCTGCTCAATACTGTAACTATAGCGGTGTATCCACTCACAGGATGAGTGGCACTGCCCAATACTGTCACTATGGCGGTGTGTCCACTCACAGGATGAGTGGCTCTGCCAAATACTGTCACTATGGCGGTGTGTCCACTCACAGGATGAATGGCGCTGCTCAATACTGTAACTATATCGGTGTATCCACTCACAGGATGAGTGGCACTGCCCAATACTGTCACTATGGCGGTGTGTCCACTCACACGATGAGTGGCGCTGCCCAATACTGTCACTATGGCGGTGTGTCCACTCACAGGATGAGTGGCGCTGTCCAATACTGTCAATAAATTCCTATGGATACCATCACATGTTGGCATCTCAAGGCATGGCACTGTTGATATGCTTGCAAAGACAGCCTTTAGAAAACCAGTGGTAGAAATTGATATGGGTGTTTCATTAGCAGTGACAAAGAGAATACTTAAACAAATATCTAATGAAGATCTCACAGACCTAACAAATTCACAAAGACCGGAAAGTTGTAGCATTAAATATTATGATAGATATCGTGAGGAGACATTCACATATGGGACTAATAGAACAAGAACCCGGCAATGTGATGTTATAGTGGCCAGAATACGCCTGGGATATAGACGTATCTGGCAGCTTTCTCAAAATCCAAATGTCGAGTACACAAGTGTCAACTTTGTGAAAGAGAAAACATGCACTCTCTTGAACATTATATTGTAGAATGTCCCATATTGACTGACTTTCGCCCTCCTGGGCTAAGGTATGCTGAACTGTGTAATTACTATATGAGTACTGGAACACTTGATGATATATTGGACTTGTACCCAAGATTAACCATGTAATGTATCAATTATACAATGTATGTATGTGACGTAACTATATAACCTGAGCTTGTAAAAGCGCCTTCATCACCTTTAGTGATTAAGTGCTTAATTGCACACTAGTTTCTCTACCAGCTATCTCACTCCGTCAGAGTAAAAGAGACAAATGTATGTGAATGCATGTGTGTGTGTGTATATATGTATATATACATGTATGTATATATGTATATGTACGTATATATATATATATGTGTGTGTGTGTGTGTATGTATATGTATGTGTATAAAGTATATATGAAAGCTGATTAGAATTACATTTCACCTTTGTAAATGCACATTAATGACACATCGAACACTTTATATAGGGCATACGTAAATCTGTGTATCTATGTATTTACGTATGTAGGTTAGCTTAGCATTTTAAAAGCACCGAATCACCTTCTGTCGTTGCTTGTTCAATAAACCCTTGAACTATATATTTAACACATCTCTCACCCTGTCCATGGAGGACAGAAGAAAATGTATATATGCTGGTTAGCATTGTAAATGTGTGGCCACGTCTGTGGTAGAAAATAATAAAAAAAAAAAAAAAAAAAATAAAAAAAAAACTATGGAGGTGTGTCCACTCACAGGATGAGTGGCACTGCCCAATACTGTCACTATGGCGGTGTGTCCACTCACAGGATGAGTGTCGCTGCCCAATACTGTCACTATGGCGATCTGTCCACTCACAGGATGAGTGGCGCTGCCCAATACTGTCACTATGGAGGTGTGTCCACTCACAGGATGAGTGGCGCTGCCCAATACTGTCACTATGGCGGTGTGTCCACTCACAGGATGAGTGTCGCTACCCAATACTGTCACTATGGCGGTGTGTCCACTCACAGGATGAGTGGCGCTGCCCAATACTGTCACTATGGCGATCTGCCCAATCACAGGATGAGTGGCGCTGCCCAATACTGTCACTATGGCGGTGTGTCCACTCACAGGATGAGTGGCGCTGCCCAATACTGTCACTATGGCGGTGTGTCCACTCACAGGATGAGTGGCGCTGCCCAATACTGTCACTATGGAGATGTGTCCACTCACAGGATGAGTGGCGCTGCCCAATACTGTCACTATGGCGGTGTGTCCACTCACAGGATGAGTGGCGCTGCCCAATACTGTCACTATGGCGGTGTGTCCACTCACAGGATGAGTGGCGCTGCCCAATACTGTCACTATGGCGGTGTGTCCACTCACAGGATGAGTGTCGCTGCCCAATACTGTCACTATGGCGATCTGTCCACTCACAGGATGAGTGGTGCTGCCCAATACTGTCACTATGGCGGTGTGTCCACTCACAGGATGAGTGGCGCTGCCCAATAAGCTCGCCTCTCCGGGCAAAAACAATAAAAAAACTAAAGAAGTTGAAATGATTCTGACATGTGGCTACTTGAAACATATGTCTCTTTTGCTTTCAACATGTATAACATTGCTTTTGGAATAAATATTTTATTTGACTTAAGCTGTTAAAGAAATATATTATGTAATCTCACCTACCGAAATATGTTAACGTTGGTTCAAAGGCAAACACGAAAACCGTCCTTATATCACAGTTTACACACCTGATGTATCTTTTCCTGGTATTATCGGCCGAAGTATTTAAAAATATCGCTCACGATTTGATATATAGCATATATCACGCAATATATAGCATATTATGTTCATTAAGGCGCTAATGCGGAACTATCCGTACAGGAGCGCGGGCTTGACCACGTGGTATCAGTCTCAAAGGTGCCCTGGTACCCGTCATACAGGTATCCCGGTACTCGTTCCACAAGCACCTGGTAACCGTCCCAATATTTCTCTGGTACCTGTCACACAAGTACCCTGGTAACCGTCCCAAAAGTGCTCTAGTACCCGTCTCACGTGTACTCTGGTCCCTGCCCCACGAATTTCGCTATACCCGACCCAAACATATTCTGGTATCCGTTCAACAAGTACCCGGTGCCCGACCCAAACATATCCTGGTATCCGTCCAACAAGTACCCGGTGCCCAACCCAAACATATCCTGGTATCCGTCCAACAAGTACCCTGGTACTGACAAATTTTTAAGCACTAGTGGCACCTCTGTCTGGAGAAGTAATAAGCCCTAATAAGCCTTCATCCATAGCTGCCTATACTACCCCCGATAATAAGGGAGGACTCTGAAGAGAAACGATCCACAAACTTGTGAAATACACATTGAAACATGAGGCAAGTTGGTGCTTTGTTTACCAATGCGCACAAGTTTACCCAAGATGTAAACACTCATCTCCTATACTCAGGTGCTTATCTACTTTCCAGTGTGTAGTTGTACTGCAGCGTGTAGTTCCTTGAACGTATGCACGTTCATTCTAATGTTAGGTTACTTCTTGTGTGCAGTTGCATACCAACGTGCAGTTACATTTTAGCATATTCTTTGAAACGATCTCTGATCAGTCGGTCTGCGAGCTGCATGAACAAACAGTGCGGTAATCAGGCCATCATCAAAGAGATCCGGCCAGAGACCGGGCAGGAATGACAATGATTCATGGAACAATTACCTTCAACACCACAACACCCAGCAGCATTATCTGCAGCACTACCACCACCACCTACACCTACACCACTTGCACCACCACCACCATCACCAACTACAACACCACCTGCAGCCACACCACCACCAACTCCACCACCAGCATTAACACACACGCAAGCGGCCATGCACATAAACCCACTCAAACACGAAATATAGTTTTTATTACAGAAAATCAGGAAAACTGTATTGGAACATTTTAAAACATTTTGTTGAAGGAAAGTCGGTTTCGGTTAAAAAAAATAAATTGGCGCGGATGGCTCATAATCTATTGTAATTATGTTTGATTGGTAATTACCAAAGGAAACTAGATCATACATAAGTATCCTTCCTTAAGATAAGAAATTAATAATGATAACTAAGAACATAGGGAATGATCATCACAGCAGAGGAGGAAGGTGCTCTGTTCTCCTACAAGGATGAGTGCAAGATGAGGTATACTCCAGGCAAGAACAATGTGCCACAAATGTGAAGACCATTAAGACTGCATTTAGAAATTATAGATTACATGGGAGATAACAGAGCAATATTATTGTATAAATGATCTGGTGATCGTTATTTACATATTTACTATAGTCATACTGGTTTAGCGCTTTCTCCTGATAGTTACGTGTTTAGAACTAAAACCAGAACAAGTTATGTTTTATTGGTGAATATGAGGGGAGCTGGTCGCCGAGCGGACAGCACACTGGGCTTGTGATCCTGTGGTCCTGGGTTCGATTCCGGTCGCCAGCGAGAAACGATGGGCAGAGTTTTCTTTCATCCTATGCCCCTGTTCCCTATGCCCCTGTTACCTAGCAGTAAATAGGTACCTGGGAGTTAAGTCAGCTGTCACGGGCTGCTTCCTGGGGGTGGAGGCCTGGTCAGGGACCGGGCCGCGGGGACACTAAAAAAGCCCCGAAATCAACTCAAGATAACCTCAAGATGATATAATATAAAGCTTCATGTGAAATATATGCATCCTATTTAAAGTCTAAGCTGTAATAAGGGTTAATGTGGTGAAATAAAAGGTAAATAAACATACAGATAATCTTATGGAAAGAGAAAAAATCTTGCTACACCTAGAAGGGTATCTGAATTTTCGATATTAAGATATTAAGAAAAAATTAAAATACTGCAGCTTTTATTTATTTTATTTATTTTATTATTTTATTTATTTTTATTTTATTTATTTTTTATTTTATTTTTATTATTTTATTTTATTTTATTTTTATTTTATTTTATTATATATTATTTTATTTTATTTATTTATATTTATTTTATTTATTTATTTAGTTTTTATTATCTTTAATAATCAGGATAAACGAGACTCTTATCAAGGCTTGTAAGATGCTGACAAAAATTAAACTGATGTGAATCAGGACAGCTGTTTTGGAGCTGTAGAAAGAAATTTGTAGAAAATTGTGATCATATAAATGTATGTGATAGTGGTAGAACAATTGTTTATTTAAATATTATTGAACGGGAGTATATGGTTACAAATGATGTGATTTTTTTTAACCAAACTAGATCAATGAATGAGTTTGAGGGACGGAACCAATAAGTATTACTCAGTTTCTGTACTCATAAGTGTAATCACGCACATGCGCACTCACCCTCTTACACACACACACACACACACACACACACACACACAAACACACACACACACACACACACACACACACACACACACACACACACACACCACACACACAGGAGTGACTGGTAAGGTGCTCCAGTGGATAAGGCAGTACCTAAGCAATAGGAAGCAGAGAGTTACAGTGAGGGGTGAGACCTCAGATTGGCGTGAAGTCACCAGTGGAGTCCCACAGGGCTCAGTACTCGGACCTATCATGTTTCTGATATACGTAAATGATCTCCCGGAGGGTATCGACTCATTCCTCTCAATGTTTGCTGACGACGCCAAAATTTTGAGAAGGATTAAAACAGAGGAGGACTGCTTGAGGCTTCAAGAAAACTAGACAAACTGAAGAAATGGTCGAACAAGTGGATGTTGGCATTTAACCCAAGCAAATGTAATGCAATGAAGATAGGTGTAGGGAGAAAGAGACCAGATACAAGGTATCATTTGGGATATGAAATTCTTCAAGAGTGAGAGAGAGAGAGAGAGAAAGACTTGGGGATTGATATCACGCCAAACCTGTCCCCTGAAGCCCATATCAAGAAAATAACATCAGCGGCATACGCCATGTTGGAAAACATAAGAACGGCATTTAAAAAACTTGTGTAAGGAATCATTCAGAACTTTGTATACCACATATGTCAGACCAGTCCTGGAGTATGCAGCTCCAGCATGGAGTCCATATCGAGTCAAGCTGGAAAAGGTTCAAAGGTTTGCCACCAGACTAGTACCCGAGCTGAGAGGTATATGAGCTACGAAGAGAGACTACGGGAGTTAAATCTCACGTCGCTGGAAGACAGAAGAGTTAAGGGAGACATGATCACCACATACAAGATTCTCAAAGGAATTGATAGGGTAGATAAGGACATGCTATTTAACCCATGGGGCACACCCACTAGGGGACACAGGTGGAAATTGAGTGCCCAAATGAGCCACAGAGATATTAGAGAGAACTTTTTTAGTGTCAGAGTGGTTGACAAATGGAATGCATTAGGAAGTGATGTGGTGGAGGCTGACTCCATACACAGTTTCAAATGTAGATATGATAGAACCCAGTAGGCTCAGGAACCTGTACACCAGTTGATTGACGGTTGAGAGGCGGGACCAAAGAGCCAGAGCTCAGCCCCCGCAAGCACAAATAGGTGAGTACACACACACACACACACACACACGCGCGCGCACACGCGCACACACGCACAAGCATACGCACACGCACACACACACTGTGCGTGTCCTTAGTGTCCTTATTCACTGTCCTTATTCAGGGTCATTATTCAGTGTAGAAAGGTAGTTAACCTTTTCCAGTAGTTAACAAATGGAATGTATTTGGCAGTGGTGTGGTGGAGGCTGACTCTATACACAGTTTCAAATGTTGTTTTTGTTGTTGTTTTATATTCCGCTACTGGGAACAAAAGTTCCAAGCAGCACGGGCTATGGTGAGCCCATCGTACTCACCTGGCACAGGAGAACTGTAGTTCTGATAACGCTCAATAGGCTCCAGAATATGTACACCAGTTGATTAACAAGACCAAAGAGAGACGGGACCAAAGAGCCAAAGAACAAGTATATACAGGTGTACTTGTACACATTGAGTACACACGCACACAGAGGGCCTCGCTGTTGAGTGGATAGCTGTCTGGGTTCGTAGTCCTAAGGGCCCGGGTCCGATTCCGGTCGAGGCAGAAACAAATGGATAGTTTATTTCACTCTGATGCACCTGTTCATCTAGCAGTAAATAGGTACCTGGGAGTTAGACAGCTGCTACGGGCTGCTTCCTGTGTGTGTGTGTGTGTGTGTGTGGTGTGTGTGTGTGTGTGTGTGTGTGGTGTGTGTGTGTGTGTGTGTGTGTGTGTGTGTGGTGTGTGTGTTGTGTATGTGTGTGTGCGTGTGTATGTATACGAAATATGTGAATATATATGTAGTAGACATAATAGATTGGTTAGAAAGGCGGGGTCCAAACGCTAATAGCTCGATTCTGCAGGGACAAAATATTAAATACACACACACACGCACATAGCGCTCTGGGATCATAGTCTAAGGGCCAGGGTTCGATTCCCAGTTGAGCAGAAACAAATGAACAGTTTCTTTCACCTGATTGCTCAGTTCACCTAGGAATAAATAGGTATCTGGGTGTTAGACAGCTGATACGGGCTGCACCCCCACCTCTCCTCCATACTGGCAAACGTCACTATATCCTCCACACCCAGCTTTCTCATTGTAATATTCATTATAAATCACTTTCTTTCCTCCCGACATCTTTATATGCACCATACTCTCACTATATATCTTCTTGTTCACTGTTTTCCTCGCCACCTATTCCCTCTCCACTTCTTTCACTTCTTTCCCTCGCTCTTCTATTCCGTTGTCCAACCTATCCATCCTGTCGCCCTCCCCTCTCGACCCTCCCCTACACACCATGGGCACACACTGTAAACAATCTCCAGATTTACAAAGCAAGAGGCTCCAACTTTTCCAGTTTGGGGTCAACAGTGGCCCCGATTCATGGACCTTGTGGCTTCATTTTGGCTTTTGTGATGGTCTCTAGGAAACATTTTTTCTCTCTCCAAACACCCCTACACACCACCACCACAACCACCACCACCACCACCACCACCACCACCACCACCACTCCATGTCACCATTTGCCTCACATCGCCACCCCACACCACCCAACCCGTCCTCCGAATACAACGTCGCATTTTGACGTATACACTCTACCTAAGGCCAAATATCGTTGTACTAGTAGCTAATTGTACCATTTACAAATGTAGATGGTAGCAGCTCGCGAAATTGTCATACTGTCCCGTTTTCTGTTTTGGGTCCTCTGGTTGGTTAGGATAAGGGCACTTTAGTACGACAGTTTCTTGACGTTGGGAAACCTTAGGAGAACTGGCTGCACCACCGTCTCACCCCACATCATCACCACATGTCCACTACAACATCACCCGTCACCAGCGTATGCTACATCCCCCAATACCACTACAGGTCCCACTACACCACCTAGCGTACACCTCACCACGTAGCCTACCCGACCATGTGCTACCACTCTTCCTCCCCATACCTCACCCCCCCCACCATGCGTCCCATAACACCACACCTAAAACCATCCACATCATCATCACAGACAGTGCTCTGCCTCGCACACTCCGGCCGTACAAACAATCTCCCCCCATCTTTTATGCCACATATGTCAGGTCAGGTCTGGAATGCGCGACGCCATGGTGAGATCTTGTCGTTTCAAATAAAATCATAGCTAGAGAAGGTCCAGAGATATGCCACCAGACTAGTCTCAGAGCTAAAGGTAAGAAGCACTAGAGGAACTAAACCTCTGAAGGAGAGTCAGGGAAAACATTAATGCCTCATTAACAATTCTTAAGGCAATTGACAAGGCAGACAAGAACACTAGTAGGAATTGGTAGTTCCAACTAAGTAGAATAGAATAGAACTATCAGGAGAAAGCGCCAAGCCATTACGACCATGTAGCACTGGGAAGGAGTCAGGATAAGGATTTGGGAATAGGATGGGAGGAAGGAATGGTGCCCAACCACTTGGATGGTCGGGGGATTGAACGCCGACCTGCATGAAGTGAGGCCAACTAAGTAAACGCAATATGGTGAGTACACAAATCACTCCTCTCCAACACACACCACTTCCCAACACCCTTCTCCAACACACACCTATCCAACATGACACACGTACCTTCCCAATACACACGCAGCTCTCCAACTCACACCTCACCAACACATCTCTCCAATACACACCTTCCTAACACACATCTCTCCAAAACAAATCTCTTCAATACTCACCTCTCCAAAACATACCTTGCAACAGACAGTGTTGGAGAGTGATGTGGTGGAGGCTAACTCCATACACAGTTTCAAATGAAGATATGATAAAGCCCAGTAGACTCAGAAATCTGTACACCAGTTGATTGACGGTTGAGAGGTGGGACCAAAGAGCCAGAGCTCAACATCCGCAAGCACAAATAGGCGAATACAACTAGGTGAGTACACATCTCCCCAAAACACACTCTTCCCCAACATTCACCTCCCCAACACACATATCTCCCTAACACTAACCTCTCAACACTCGCCTCCCCAACACACACTCCTCCCCAGCACATAATCCTCCCCAACACTCACCTCCCCAACACACACGTCTCCCCAACACTCACCTCTCTTAACATACACACGCTATCATGCCTCTCAACTCCATAAAAAAGGCCAAAAGAAACTCCCATGAAAAAGGCAATAAAATCGACAATAGCAGGACGGTGTGGTGCAAGAGGTTGGCTCCATAATTCTCTAAACAGACCCTAAGTCAAAAGTACCAGGTATCTGGAGGTCCCAGACCCTGTACAGTTACTATAATTTAGAAGCTGATGATACCACCTTGCGCTTACCAGGAGTTAGCAGTGTTATTGATCAGTTGGTAATTGATGATTTTAGGTGGTCAGCAGAGGAGTCTGGACCGAGCGGCCCTCAGTTACTAGAGCCAAGGTGGGGAATCGCCGTCCCTTGTACCGCCTCCAGGCTTGTAAGTTAATCATTAAGTCACAGCCTAAATAAGTATCTTATTTATAAATGAGATCTCATTAACTCGAAACCTAATATGCAGATGGTGTATTATTGAAGATTTAATTGGGCACGGAAGCATAATTATGGTTTTCACAGGAGGAAATATGATGGCCCATTTCATCATGTCCGGCCCCGGTGGAAGACGCGCTCAAAGTGAAGTTAAATGTGGTAGCGCTTGGTGTTAGGGAGGAGGTGGCGCGCTACAGATTGCCCTCTGTTATTACTCTCGCACTCGATAACAACCACCTTTTATCGTCCACTTGCTAACTCCTTGTAGGCGGTGGGCGTGGAGTGTGTAATCAGGCGCCACACCCACCAAAACTCCCATCACTTGGTACAATCGCCACCGTGACCGAGGTAATAGTGGAAAAAAGATGGTATAAAAGTGTGATATTATGTGGCACTGGTGGTTGGTAACACTGGTGCGGTGGGGGCCGAGTGTCCGGCCCGCTGCTGGACGGCGGCCGCCCACCCCGCCCTGCCAGCCTCAGTCGCCCACGGACAGTCACACCGTGCACTGCCGCTCCGTTACCCCGTCCGCAACCCTGCTGCCACCCCGACCCGCGCCACACACTGGCTCACTCCGCCTCCTCACCCACTCATGGGGAAAAAATCTTCCCGTCGCGGCTGTGACATGCGCAGTGCCACCATCATCGGAGGGGGACTTAAATAGTTTCCAAATAAACTGAGTCACTTTGGCGTGAGCTACGACACCGTCAGAAGCTGTAACAACGCACGCATCTGCCGAGAAACCACCTTACAGGCCAGAGCGCGCGCACGTTTTGGCGGGAAAAAGTTTAACAAGTGAAGTGTGACATGCGCGGCACGGAATCTTCAAGACGAGAGACAAGTTAGTGAGTTTGTGCAAGACACCCGCGGGAGAAAACTTTTGTGATTGGCTGGCGACACGGCAAAGGCGACTTGAACTCTCCCGGAACCCATCACCACCACCGTGTTGTCTCTCTGCATTGCTGTGCATCGCTCTACTTTCTGACAGTACTCTACCACGTCCCTCCTGCCCTCGGGGCTCTCCAACATCAGCACATCTCCATCGTTGACCGCCCACGACAAACATCGACATCAATAAACACACCTACCTGCTGCACATGGGTCATCCGGCCGCCCTCACATTTCCAGTTTCCTTCGGTAGTTAGAAAAACGACGAGAGTGTAAAGCGGAACTAGAGAGGGAGAGAAAAGATACAAAAATAATAGAGGCAGGAGCAGAAGGAGTGAGGAAGGATGATAATGCAGCTAGCAGGGGACTCGGACGTCGGGCCACTAATCCTGGACCGAGATGAACCCGACGACTGCAAGGACAATATCACGGGTAAGACCAGCCTCAACAACACCTCTACAACACCTCTACACCCTTCCTAATACCACGTATGTATTCATAGTGAAATTATTGATTATACAAAGTATGTGACCATCGGTATATCTCAATTGCTTTCAACATAGGAATTTGATCTCTTGAAAATAATGTTTAATTATGCGTTTTTAATACCGAGATAATATACCGTTTTTTTTTTAAATAATACCGATTATTGAAACTAGTGTTGTATAAATGCCATCCGTGAATCCGAGGCTCTGGGGGAAATTAGTCATAATTTTTGGTAGATCACATGAGGGATGAGAAGCGTGTATTCTTGACCTCTCGTCCACTTGTCAAATGTCAAACCAACAGGTGCGACACTCGAAAGATGTTGGAAATTACTGCTCATATTATTATTATTATTATTATTATTATTATTATTATTATTATTATTATTATTATTATTATTATTATTATTATTATTATTTATATTATATATTATTATTGCTAATAATAATAATTATCATTGTCATTATTTTTATAATTATTATAATTTATTAATTATTACTAATTACTATTATTTATTATTATTATTATTATTGTGCTCACATTTTGAAGTTAATTATAATGCTCAGCTGCGTTTTACTTTCGTAAATAGTGAATTACTCCCTTATCACTCTTGCTGTTCTCGTGGCGATATAGTGCAGCAGTGTCAAATACAGTGCAAGTAGGCTACAGTGTACTGGAGCAGAGTACAGTACAAGTAGGCTACAGTGTAGTGTAGGTAGTGTGGAGTACAGATAGGCTATAATCTAGTGGAGTAGTGTTGAGTACAAGTACGCTCAAGGGTAGTGTAGCAATGTGAAATACAAGTAAGCAACAGTCTATTGCAGCAGTGCGGAGTACAAGTTAGCTACAGTATAGTAATGCAGTAAAGAGTACAAGTCATCTTATGTGCAGAAGTGTGGACTGTAAGAGCACTATAGTATAGTTTAGAAGTGTTTAAGTAGGCTTCGGTTATGCACCGCAGTGTGGAGTTCAAGTAGGCTACATACCACAGTGTGGAGTTCAAGTAGGCTACAGTTATGCACCGCAGTGTGGAGTTCAAATAGACTACAGTTACGTACCGCAGTGTGGAATTCAAGTAGGCTACAGTTATGTACCACTGTGGAATTCAAATAGGCACCGGTTAAGTACCGTAGTGTGGAATTCAAGTAGGCTACAGTTATGTACCAGTGTGGAATTCAAGTAGGCTATGGTTATGTACCGCATTGTGGAGTTCAAATAGGCTACGGTTATGTGCCACAGTGTGGAATTCAAGTAGGCTACGGTTATGTACCGCATTGTGGAGTTCAAGTAGGCTACAATTATGTACCGCAGTGTGGAATTCAAGTAGGCTACGGTTATGTACCGCAGTGTGGAATTCAAGTAGGCTACAGTTATGTACCACAGTGTGGAATTCAAGTAGGCTACGGTTATGTACCGCAGTGTGGAATTCAAGTAGGCTACGGTTATGTACCGCAGTGTGGAATTCAAGTAGGCTACAGTTATGTACCACAGTGTGGAATTCAAGTAGGCTACGGTTATGTACCGCATTGTGGAATTCAAGTAGGCTACAGTTATGTACCGCAGTGTGGAGTTCAAGTAGACTACGGTTATGTACCGCATTGTGGAATTCAAGTAGGCTACGGTTATGTACCGCATTGTGGAATTCAAGTAGGCTACGGTTATGTACCGCAGTGTGGAGTTCAAGTAGGCTACAGTTATGTACCGCAGTGTGGAGTTCAAGTAGGCTACGGTTATGTACCACAGTGTGGAATTCAAGTAGGCTACGGTTATGTACCGCAGTGTGGAGTTCAAGTAGGCTACAGTTATGTACCGCATTGTGGAGTTCAATTAGGCTACGGTTATGTACCGCATTGTGGAGTTCAAGTAGGCTACAATTATGTACCGCATTGTGGAGTTCAAGTAGGCTACAGTTATGTACCGCAGTGTGGAGTTCAAGTAGACTACGGTTATGTACCGTAGTGTGGAGTTCAAGTAGACTACGGTTATGTACCGTAGTGTGGAGTTCAAGTAGACTACAGTTATGTACCGCAGTGTGGAGTAGAATTATGCTACAGTAGCATAATGTACCTGTATTTCTGTAACTCAGCGTATATATATATTTCGCTAACTCAGCGTCACGAATACTAATCAAAGTATTATTATATATTTTTCATTGAGCTCTTTGTTGATGGGCATCTGTTTATCTGTTGAAGTTCAAGTAAGTTTATTGAGATGATAAAGTACATCCCGAAATGATAGAGTAACTTAGTCTATTTCAAACATCCTTCATGTTTATCTGTTTGGCTGCGTCCAGAAAAATTCAGCTTAATGTGGAATGTCACTGCCAGAGATTTTGCAGTGTAAACGAAAATATTAACGCGTATGTTTTTGTTGAATACGTTTCCTAGTTAAATATAATTCCATGTTAGTACACTCGCACATAAGTGCTCCGTGCACAGTTTCAGACAGATACTGTGGACGGAAAAGTGCCAATGTATTGCATTCAAATTCTTCTTGCGGAGTTATCTACTGATAAAATTCATGAATCATTATGTTCACTTGTACAGACGAAATAAATTTCAGTATTTCAGTTTGATGCTCCACTGGAACAACCAAATGGAGACTATACAAGATTTCGCATTTGTGGTTTCCCATTAAATGTCGTTCTTACCATGTAGGTGGATTGGTGTCTCAGGTTCCTTACATATTGTTGTTGTCGAGATGAGTGCCGCGATGACAAGGACGATTAACAGGTGTCTCGGCGTGCCTATTGGAGTCCTTTCTGAAGCGAGACCTAGCCTGACCTGACGCTTGAAGGTCTTGAAGGACTCGTGTTGGGGTCCTGCTCGAGGGAAGATACTGCGATGTTCTGGACACTTAGAGGTGTGTCTCTCTGGCCGAAACGCCTGCTCCTAATCTTCGTGTTTTGATCTGGGCTTGACTTCGCCCTCTCCACGATGTGTTGACTGCGATACTATTATATCAACACTTGTTTTCAGTGTTATTATTATGAATAATATATAAATACCGTATTACCCTTAAAATGTCATAAATTGAAGAGTGGCCTAGTCAGGAGGCTTTCTAGGACGCCTAGAAAACGCTGCTATTAACGAGATTTCTGTCACAACAACCTAATACATTTACTTTGGCATCTGTTCTCTGAAGTCTGTGATCGGAACGCAGATACAGAAAACGCATTGAAAACGCATAACGCATACGTTAAGAAATTGACGTATTTTCAAAAGCCATATTAAATTGCTTATTACCCGAAATATAACCTTAACTTCTAACCGAAAGCTAACAAGAATCTGTAAACCCCAACCGTCATTAACTTACAAAAAAAGTGTCATTAACCGCAACTATCATCACTTAATTTATAAATATCTATAAACGCCAATGTCATCACCAACTTCATAAACACGCGGTGAAACTTTTCGGTGACTTTGATCACAGCCGTCATGTTTGGCCCCTCGTCAGCTGCACGCTGGTTACTGCCGCTCTCGCCCCGCTTGGCCAGGCCGACTCGACCCCAGCGAACAATGGCAGACGAAGGAAAAACTGAGGTGTTGATGATATTATATGATGAATCTAATTATCTACATAGTGCCTTTCTATGCCAAGTTATCACCAAATTGCTATTTATTGCAAGCGCAAACGAAGATCCAAACTATCCGTATATACAGTGCGAACATAATAAATTTAAAAAGCAAATGGAAAGACTAATTATTTTATATTCAAAATTTGCTCAAAACCTTTTATTGTGAAGCAAAATTTAATAGGCAAAAAGAGTAAAATGGGCAACGGTATTTAAAAATGAGGTTGTCTTATATACAAAAGAGGAAGGGTGGGAGGGAGTAATGGGGGACAGGGATACGAGAAGAGGGAAGGGAATGTGGGATGGAGAGATACTTGGAGAGTGCTTGGAGGAGGGAGGGAGCTGTCCCTCCACGAACACATCACATTAGCCCATGTTAAAAATTTAAAGAGGCTGTGGTCACGTGATTCTGTGATCGAGTACACTACCCGTGTCACGCAAGATTTCTGCTCAGTTCTGAAGAATTAAATTGAAGGTTTTGTTTATTATGCTTAAAAAAGCTGTGTGGGTTGGGGGGCAGGGGGGAAGCTTGGGTAAACTCACGCAAGAGCCACACAAATATTGGCCTCAACTAAGCATTACCATATTTTCAGCTGCTTTATTGTTAGACCGACCAGAAGCCACTTTTATCTGGGAGTTTTACACTAGTAATTGGATAATTGATTCGTACAGGGTAATGGTACGGGTCTTACCAGCTCTTTCCCTTGGTGTGCGTGAGTACGTGAGTATGTGTGTGTACTCACCAATTTGTGCCTGCAGGATCGAGCTCTAGCTCTTGGACCTTCGCTTGTATGTGTGTGCGTGCGCCTGTACCTTTGCGTGTGTGGGCGCATGCGTACATGCATGTTTATGCATGACCGAGGGAGGGAGAAGTATGGATGGCCGTGCGTATATAATCACACAAACTGGGCGGCTATGCCTCTGTGCATACAACACCCCCTGTGTTTGTATTCCCTTATGTCGACTGAGCACCAACTTTGAGCGCGCACACATCCCACTCCCCCCCTGCATAATGTACACACATATACACCCCTTTCCTTCCCCGCACCCCCGACACCCCCCCCCCTCCCTCCCTTCCCTATACACAGTCACACCTCCGTCAATTAATTAACTCTCGTAGGCCCATATAGACAGGAGGATGCAAAAGCCAGCACGCATGTCCTCCCACAACCATGAGGGGCTGACCTAACAAGCCAATGATCGCACACCATAGCATAGTCTAGTTTCCTGCCATATTTGCCAGTTGTATGGCGGCGCCAGTGCCGGACCCCCTCCCCCTCCTCCCCCCTCCCATCACCCACCAATTACCTCCCCCCCCCACCCCCGTCGCACACACAATATCGACCTGGATAACTCGAGAGGGGACATGAGGAGAGGGGAAAGGGGAGAGAGGTGGAAAGCGAGGATATAGGTATAGATTCTCCCAGAGTTAACAGATGTGTAAGGGTATGGTCAATCTCGGCACGCACATCTGTAACCTATGTCACACCTGCCACGGATTGGGACCACGTTAGAAAAAAAAATCTCACGGTTTTCACAATGAGGTGTTAATAATTACATTTTTACAGTGTCGAGGGATACATAATCAATAACGGAACGGCCGGGACTCCTGGTATAATTGCTTCCGCTCGATTTTCTTTGTGTCGTCCGTTCTTTAAACCCGATCGCTAATTTTACATTATACGTGGCGACGCGACGACGAGGAGGAATTATGAGGATCCCAAGTCCTGCAATATGAGGATCAGCAGCCTTGTTTTACGCGGATCACTACCCCTGCATTATGAAGATACGCAGCCCTGAATTATGAGGATCTCCACCCCTACTTTGCGAGGATCCCCACCACTGCATTATGAGGATCCCCACCACTGCATTAGGAGGACACATACATCTGCATCATCAGGATGAAGAGCTCGGCGTGGTTGTGAGTGACGCTTGAGACATTTACTCTGGTCACAACCCACCACCACCTCTCTCCTCCATGTGAGGTGTGAGTGTCTCTCCTCCATGTGAGGTGTGAGTGTCTCTCCTCCATGTGAGGTGTGAGTGTCTCTCCTCCATGTGAGGTGTGAGTGTCTCTCCTCCATGTGAGGTGTGAGTGTCTCTCCATCATGTGAGGTGTGAGTGTCTCTATGTGAGGTGTGATGTGAGGTGTGAGTGTCTGTCAGCCTTCACACAACCCACGTCGATCGTCACATTTAGATTTTAATCGATTGTTTGTTTTATATGTTATTATGCCGACGGAGTGCAATAATTACGCGACGTGTGGCTGTAGAGGCACCGTTACCACCGTCGGGTAGTAGTCACAGTAGTTGTAGCACCGTTACCACCGTCGGGTAGTAGACACAGTAGTTGTAGCACCGTTACCACCGTCGGGTAGTAGACACAGTAGTTGTAGCACCGTTACCACCGTCGGGTAGTAGACACAGTAGTTATAGCACCGTTACCACCGTCGGGTAGTAGACACAGTAGTTGTAGCACCGTTACCACCGTCGGGTAGTAGACACAGTAGTTGTAGCACCGTTACCACCGTCGGGTAGTGGACACAGTAGTTGTAGCACCGTTACCACCGTCGGGTGGTGGACACACAGTAGTTGTAGCACCGTTGACACTCCGGCAACAGAAACGGCAGTATTAACATTTGTACCGTTTACGGGACAATACTAATATTACTGTTGGGGGAATAATGTTCTGATAATTATGGTAACTTTGGAACAATTAATCATGGTCCATCCAACTATTATACCAATAGTAATTATAACGTTATTAATCATAATGCTCAGCATTTGACATCCTTATGATTAAAATCCTTATATTTGTTTGCTGTGTTTAATAGATGGAATTTAAGTAGGCCTACATATAAATAATTTGCTTGTAAAATCACCTGTTCACGTGAAATTAAAAGCACTTCAGAAATGTGAAAGGTAAATTATAACGCTAGATTTTGAGAGCAATTACATTGACTATCAAATTAAAACCAATAATAATTGGAGTACCTTGGGAATTATAGGCTTGCTTTGTGCAGGACGCGTTAATCACTAATAATATCAGTAATAATTATTATAATGTGAATAACTTATGTTATTAACTTTTAACAATTATACAACTATTGCTAAAATAAGGATAATATTGAAATATTAATAATAATAATAATAATTCTATCAATAATAATAATAATAATTCTATCAATAATAATAATAATTCTATCAATAATATTATTATTATTATGAATAGGTAGCAGTAACAATATTTTAGAGACTGTGTTCTTGGACATTTCAATACTTTATGTCTTGTACGATGGCAGAACTAAAGAACTTAATATCCCTTTCTTTCAAAAAGTGCGGAATATCCAACACAAGCGTCAGTTCACCTCAGCCAAGTGCTTAGAGAAATGATAACAAATGACACAACTGCAAATGTGTACACAACCAGGCCACAGCTGGGAGTCTCGGGGTACAACCGTATATACTGATATGGTTGTACTGAATGCTGAAATGCTGCAGCATTTCAGCATATCTTCAAACAGTGACAAACAAGTGCCCAGCATGAGTATAAACAATTGCACAACATTCCCACCCTTAAGTAAATACCTGCACTAGATTTCCACGCATCTGTAAATTGTAGATTTACATTTCAAGCAAAATATTTCAGACAGAAGCGCATGCACTTCAACGTCAGTGTAAACATCAGCAATATGTTTTCTTCCTCTGTAAACAGATGGACATTATTTTTTATCTTTTGTAAACTGCTGCGCATTTTTATTACTTTTGTAGACAGCAACACTCGTCCTAGGCATCTTATAAGTAAAGAGCAGCGACTGAACCTTTCCGCAGAAACGTTTGTGCCACCAATTTTCTGAAGATCAGCAAATGTTCCCTCTTCCTTTGTGCAAAGAAATGCAAGTATTCGCTGTATCTGAAACAAAGTGAAATTACCCGGCGCTTCAATAAACACAAGCGCATGTACCGCCAAATCTGTGGAAATATGCGCATGCACCGCCAAATCTGTGGATACAAGCATATGTACTGTCACATACGTGGATACAAGCCCCATGTACTGTCACATACGTGGATACAAGCACATGTACCGTCATATACGTGGATACAAGCACATGTACCGTCATATGCGTGGATACAAGCACATGTACCGTCATATACGTGGATACAAGCACATGTACCGTCATATATGTCGACACAGGGACATGCACCGACATATATGGGAATACAAGAATAGGTACTGCCACATCTGTGAACACAAGTGCACGTTCCAATACCTCTGTGAACACAAGTGCACGTTCCTATACCTTTGTGAACACAAGGACACGTTCCTATACCTTTGTGAACACAAGGACACGTTCCCATACCTGTGTGAACACAAGGACTCTGTCAACAGCCGGACAAGTGGCCGGCAATTGTGTTAATAACTCCCCAGCCGTCATCAATAGCTGTAGAGACTAATGCGTATATCAACACCAGTCCCAAAAACTGGGTTCAAGTTTATTTGTTTCCGGCACAAGCGACAAGGAAAACACTGACCTGTTCGTTTACAAGCGGCCGCAGTCAGAGTAAATGTATCATTATTTTAGATTTCTTGCGACCCAATTATAGCCCAATTATTTGACATCAACAGCAAAAAAAATATAACAGAATATATTAATAATTGAGAAAAGTGGGATAATTTGGCATGAATGCCGTGTAAAAATTGGATCTTGACAGTGAGACAAAAATGTTCACAAGAGGTATACAAGAAGCCAAGTCACCGAAATAAAAAGGAACGTAACATTAAAAAAAAAGCTGCTACATGAGGGTAAAACGGTAACACGTGTAAAATTAAAATTGCAGTTAGTTTCGCGCTCTCCCGAAAATCATCGGCGTAGTGGGCGCTACTCCGACGCGGTCGGTCGGTCGGTCGGTCGGACCTCATCGATAATTTGCGAAATATGCATTTTAAAAATTTCTCTCATCGTCTTTACTCGCCGAACGATTCGAAGGATTTTTCGGACAAATTCTATCGATAACATAACCACCAGCAAATGAGGTAATTATCAATGAGAGAGATGACTACGAGTGAATGAGATGATAGAGTGAGAGAGAGAAAAAAAAACAGGCGTGGGCCTAACAGGATCGATCCCAGGCACAATGAAGCCTAATTAACTTCAAAACTGATATAATTATAGATTTCTTCTGCCGCATTCAGCGCTAAAAATGGCTGCGATGGCAACGAGGTAGAAAAATATATCTATCCACGCTATCATGTGTGTGGTAGGCAGTCCTTTAGTGGCTTATGTGTGTGTGTGTGTGTGTGTGTGTGTGTGTGTGTGTGTGTGTGTGTGTGTGTGTGTGTGGTGTGTGTGTGTGTGTGTGTGTGTGTGTGTGGTATTTATGTGTGTGTGTGTGTGTGTGTGTGTGTGTGTGTGTGTGTGTGTGTGTGTGTGTGTGTGTGTGTGTGTGTGTGTGTGTGTGGTGTGTCTGCAGGATCAAGCTATTAGCTCTTGGACCCAGCATTTCTAACTGTAGGTTGCTAACGTCCTTACGCCTGGTCTGTTTTAGCACGGGTGGAACACGAAAAGGGAGACACAGTTGGAAACTTAGTATCCAAATGAGCCACAGAGACAGTAGAAGAACTTTTTCAGTGTCAGAATTGTTAACAGATGGAATGCATTAGGCAGTGGTTTGGTGGAGGCAGACGTCATGCACAGTTTCAAGTATAGATATGATAGAGCCCACTAGGCTCAGGAATCTATACACCAGTTGATTGACAGGTGAGCGACTGGACCAAAGAGCCAGAGCTCAACCCCTGCAAGCAAAACTAGGTGAGTACACACTCATACACATACATGCGCGCGCGCGCGCACACACACACACACACACACACACACACACCACACACACACACACACACACACACACACACACACACACACACACACACACACACACACACACACACACACACACACACACACACGCACCCACATACAGACACACACACACACACACACACACACACACACACACGCACCCACATACAGACACACACACACACACACACTCACACACGCACACATATTAGCCTAAACATCTCTGGAGAATGACACATGTCTGGTGTTGAACATGTCCCGGGGACTGAACTTGTCCCAAGGTGTTGAACTTACCTGGAATGATTCAAGGAGTTCTTCTACTGCCCAAGACTGGCCTGGGGTCAGACTCGACTTGTGATAACTTGGTCCAACAGATTGTTGCTTCGAGCAGCCCGCAGGCCCTCCTATCCACTATAACCCTTTTGATCTGGCACTACTTAAAGGAACGTGTACATTTTTTTCTTAATCACGTTCACGCTTGTTCCTACAATGTTTCTTATGCTTGCAGAGAGTATTGAGTATATCTGATGTTCATACAGTGTTCTCTTATTGTGCCTATCGCACCTCTGCTCTTCACTGCGTCTGTTCTGCCTTTAACATTATATCGTTCGCTGTACCATGTTGATATGTTACTGTGTAAATTTGGGAACGGACTTTTCATTGGCTTACCCCTGTATATGATGTGGTACCTCTCTCGTCTGGACTCACAGTGTTGACCTTGTCTCAGGGTGTTGAATGTGTCCTTGGGTATTGAACTTGCCCACGTGTTGACCTGTTGGCCTTGGGCCGGATCCAAGAGTTTTTTTTTATCTCAGCCCGATGACTTGATCGGAAATGCAGTTAACCTCGGTCTTCAGTGATGAACTTGACTCCGTTAATTTAGCTTGGCTCCGGATGTTGAACTTCGTCCGGGGACGTTGAGCCCCGAAATCATCGCAAGGTAACCGCAAGGTAAGGCATATTTTGCACGTCTTCCAGGAAGTCGTTAACTGGTTTTAGATTTCTTCATTTATGATGCACCCATACCCATCCTGTGAGCGGTAGTGCACCCCATACCCATCCTGTGAGCGGTAGTGGACCCCATACCCATCCTGTGAGCGGTAGTGAATCCCATACTTATCCTGTGAGCGGTAGTGGACCCCATACCCATCCTGTGAGCGGTAGTGAACCCCATACCCATCCTGTGAGCGGTAGTGGACCCCATACCCATCCTGTGAGCTGTAGTGGACCCCATACCCCTCCAGTGAGCGGTAGTGGACCCCATACTTATCCTGTGAGCGGTAGTGGACCCCATACTTATCCTGTGAGCGGTAGTGGACCCCCATACCCATCCCGTGAGAGGTAGTGGACCCCCATACCCATCCCGTGAGCGGTAGTGGACCCCATACCCATCTTGTGAGCGGTAGTGGACCCCATACCATCTTGTGAGCGGTAGTGGACCCCATACCCATCTTGTGAGCGGTATTTAATGTTTGTCGAATGTTTACCGATGTTCAATGAGTGTTCAATGAGTGTTCAATGAGTGTTCGATGTTCACAGTTTCTGTGATAGTCACCGTTTGTTGGATGTTCACCGTTTGCCCGGTGTTCACAGTGTCAGGTATTTACCGCAATAAAAGAAGCGCGGTTCTTCTGTTGATTGTTCCCGTGTTATTTTATGAACATTTGTCAGGTGTTCACCATTTGCCCAATGTTCACTTTTTGTCGGATGTTCACTGTTTCTCCGATTTTCATCATTTATCCGTTGTTTACTGTTTACCCAATGTTCACTGTTTATCCGATGTTCACCGTTTATCCAATGTTCACTGTTTACCCGATGTTCACCGTTTACCCGATGTTCACCGTTTACCCGATGTTCACCGCCTATCCGATGTTCACCGTTAACCCGATCTTCACTGTTCCTCCGATGTTCACCGTTTATCCGATGTTCACCGTTTATTCGATTCTGATCATTTGTCTTAGGCCTAACTGTAAGGGGGCAGTCACGCC
>WNGS01163555.1:10417502-10428067 GCA_020271785.1 Procambarus virginalis
GGATGGCCATCTTTTCCAAATGCCATGCCTTCCTTATCAGCAGAGGCCCACTTCTCGCTCCTCCTCTTCCATCACTTTTTTTCTTTTTCCTTACTATATAATGGGTCCTGTATGAACACTGCATTTGTTATGCTTCCTGAGAGTTTTGCCTTCTGTGACTGCTATTACATAAGTGTTTTCTTCTTGTGTCCTTTCTACAAGTTCCCTTATTTTATTTCTAATCCCATCTATGGGGTTGTGTACATCACTTTGAAGCTCACCTTATCTGTCGTCCATGCCTTGTACTTACTCTTACTCTTCCTGGCTGTTCATTTGATGCAGACAGTTGCTCCATAGACAGCTTGCTGAATGGGTGGGGTTGATGTGCTGATGCGATATGTGTCGTCCCTGTGGTGCCTTGTGGTGTGTGTGTGTGTGTGTGTGTGTGTGTGTGGGCTGTGTGTGTGTGTGTGTGGTGTGTGTGTGTGTGTGTGTTGTGTATGGTGTGTGGTGCCCCTCCGTGCCCGTGGTGGGTGTGTGGTGTGTGTGTGTGTCGTGTGTGTGGTGTGTGTGTGTGTGTGTGTGTGCAGTGATGTGGTGGAGTGGTGTGTGTCTTCACCTAGTTCACTCGCCTGGCGTTCCGCGAGGCGCTATGTCATGGGCTTCGCTATCCTGGTTGCCGGGGGAGGATTTACTGGGCGCAGTTCCTTAGCTGTAGCCTCCTGTTTAACGCAAGCGTAAAATGTGTACTTGGATGAAAAAACGATTCTTCCCGGCGTGGTGGCGGGGTCGTATTCCAGGGGACCTGCCCGAAACGCTACCGTAGCTAGTGGCTGTACAAGAATGTAACAACTCTTGTAGTATAGTGCTCAAAAAAAAAAAGAAACAAACCAAAAAAAAGTTGAGGCTTACGGGCAGTTGAGCTCTGCTCTTTTGGGCCACATCTATCCAACTGTCAATCCAACTGTTATTAACTACTAATATTTTTTACAGGGGGCCTCGTAGCCTGGTGAAGGCGCGCAGGACTCGTAATTATGTGGCACCCGCAGGGTTCGATTTCCCCGCACCAATCGGCAGAAACAAAATGGGCAAAGTTTCTTTCACCCTGGAAGCCCCGTGTTACCTGGCACTAAATAGGTACCTGGAGTTAAGTCAGCTGTCACAGGCTGCTTCCTGGGGTGTGTGTGGTGTGGGGAAGCAAAAGCTAGTTAGTACAACAGTTGATTGACGATTGGGAGGCGGGACCAAAAAGCAATAGCTCAACCCCCGCAAACACAACTAGGTGTAATACAACTAGGTGAATACACCACACACAAGAAGCAGCATCCCGTAGAGGCTGTCTAACTCCCAGGTACCTATTTACTACTAGGTAACAAGGCGACATTCAAGGAAGAAAGAACTTTGCCCAGTTGTTTCTGTCTGGTGCGGGGATCGAACCCAGGTCACAGAATTACGAATTCCTGCGCGCTGTCCGCTCAGCCTACCGGACCCCCCAGTGTATGAGTCACCTCAGTGTGTATCACTTAGTTGTATTTACTTAGTTGTGGGATTTGATACGGGGGTTGAGCTTTGCTTTTTCGGCCCGCCTCTACACTGTCAATCACCTGGTGTAAAGATTCCTGAGATTACTGAGCTCTATCATATCAACATTTAAAAACACACACACACACACACGACCCAGGAAGCAGCCACCGTGACAGCTGACTAACTCCCGGCTACCTATGTACTGCTAGGTAACAGGGGCATAGGAGTGAAGACACTTTGCCCATTTGTTTCTGCCCGGTTGCGGTGATACGAACCCGCGCACAAGAATTACGAATCCTGCGCGCCCTATCCACCAGGCTACCTGGGCCCCTGTGAGGTGTGGCTGTGTGCGTGTGTCTGTGTGTCAGTAGGTGTGGTGTGTTGTGGTGGTGTGTGTGGTGTGTGGGTTGTGTGTTGGTGGTGTGTGTTGTGTTGTGCGTTGTTGTAGTGTGTGCGTGTATGTTGTGGTGTGTGTGTGTGTGGTGTGTGGTGTGGGTTGTGGTGTGTGTGTGTTTGTAACTTACCTAAGTGTAATTACCGTAGTGTAATTACCCCAGGATGAGAGCTACGCTCGTGGTGTCCCGTCTTCCCAGCACCTCTTTTGTCATATACACGCTTTGAAGTGTGTGTGTGTGTGTGTGTGTGTGTTGTGTGGTGTGTGTTTGGGTGCTTTGTGTGTGCTGTGTTGTGTGTGTCCCTGGTGTGTGTGTGTGTGTGGTGATGTTGTGTGTGTGTATTCACCTAGTTGTATCACCTAGTTGTGCTTGCGAGGGTTTGAGCTCTGCTCCTTTCGGCCCGCCTCTCAACTGTCAATCAACTGTTTCTACTACTACTGCTATTTTTTTCCCACCCACACACACAACACACCACACACACACAGCACACAGAAAGCAGCCCGAGACAGCTGACTAACTCCCAGGGACCTATTTACTGCTAGGTAACAGTGGCAAGGGAGAAAGAAACTCTGCCCATCGTTTCTCGCCGCCCCGGGATCGAACCGGAACCACAGGATCACGTGTGCAGCGTGTTGTCCGCTCGGCCACACACCACCACAGACACCGGTGTGTGTGTGTGTGTGTGTGTGTGTGTGTGTGTGTGTGGTGTCGTGTGTGTGTGTGTGTGTGTGTGTGTGTGTGTGTGTGTGTGTATGTGTGTAGTGCAAATACCTGGTTTATAGCACTGTTTGTGTTATTGATGTTTGTGTCAGGCATATCAATTTTATTACTACTACCATTACTACTACTACTACTAATAATAATAATAATAATTGTTATTATTTACATAAGATTATATTTTTATTAATAGAAATCATTTTGAGGGAACTTCAACAAGCGTTCTGGTGATTCTCAGGCGCTTGCCTTAACTAACTAAGCCACGATGCGAGAAAAGCCGTCCAACCCGGAACGCTACTGAATTCACAGGGAGGTTCTAGAGGCCTCGAATTGGTGCCCAACCAGGATTTTACCGTCAGCCCGTCCACACTCTGGCCCGCAGGTAATGATGTCTGGGATTCCCCAGAACACTGGTACAAGCCATGTAGGTATCTTTTTAATTATCTTATTGTATAATAATAAATAATAATAAATAATAATAATAAAATAAAAAATATAAAATAATAATAATGATAATAATAATAATATAATAATAATAATATAATATTAATATAATAATATATAATAATAATAATAAATAATTAATAATAATAATAATAATATAATAAAATTATTATATTGGTGAAATTGCTCTTATTGTGGTTAGGTGAAGAGTACCATATTGTTAGTATTTTTGTAGTAATATTAAACTGTTTACAAAATAATTCACCAAAAAATGTCATAAATGGGGTTATAAGGGATTTTAATGGTATTTTTCAAGCTGAATTCAATTATATTACTAGTTATGTGTTTCGCCAAGGTTTTTTAGTGATAGACGAGTTAATTTATAATAAATAATATCATATAATTTGTCATTTGTGATGACTCTTGGTATATTTTGCTTGGAGAACATCCCTCTTGAGCGTCCATAAGTAGTCAGTCAGCAAGGCAGAAACTTTCCTTGATATCGTTTTTCCATGCACAAAATGCCTGTTGAAACCGCTCACCGTGTTCGTCGCTAACACCAACCACATTTTCCGGGATGGAATCCAAGTGAGAATCCAGGAAGAAGATTTTTAGAGACATACTGCGTCAAAAACTTTTATGGTTCAATAGTTCACACATTAAATCACGATAGTTTTCTTCCTTGAATTTCCCAAAAGTCTTTGTAACATCATTCTTGAAAAATGTCAATGCTCATTTTTCAACAGGGTTCAACTTCTCAAACTTTTAATCTTGTATTGTCTCACATATTTGAGGACATACATAAATCCCAGAGTTTCTTTTTGCTTCACTTTATTCTTGGAAATTTTGTTTTTTAATATAAAAATCTGTCGCCATTCATATCGAACACCTAAACAAAGTTGTTCATATAATATGTAAAGGCTCTAAGTCAACGGTTTTGGGATTAAGTAATGGTGCATTTAAAACATTTTCTTCCTTGGTGTTAAGGACTCACGTTTGGGTCAGTCCTATCTTAAGTAATGACGACTTTCTGTCCTTGCTGTCCCACTCACACAGGACAAACTGTCCCTTACTATCCCCACTCACACAGGAAACACTGTCCCTTACTATCCCCTCACTCACACAGGAAACACTGTCCCTTACTATCCCACACACACAGGAAACACTGTCCCTTACTATCCCACTAATGATTATTGAACAGTGAGATGGGCTGCTTAGAGTCCACTTAGAGTCCACTTAGAGTCCATGGACTGGCGAGGAGACTCTATTCCTCCAGGCTACAGTCCCGCCCCTCTGCCCCTCACCAAGACACATTGACCGAGGAACTCACACCCTAACCTAACCATCCCGGACTCTCACTCAACGTGGGGGGCCACCTTGTTACTCAAGACGTGGGCGGCTGTAGTGCTCAGAGGACTGGCCAAGGTCACGCCTGCTCCTACCTCTCTCACATGTACATTATTGACACAAGCTAACCCTCCCTGTCTGGCTCCTACTGTGACGGGTGCTACGTGTCCATTAATGGTCCTTAGTGGTGCTACGTGTCCATTAATGGTCCTTAGTGGTGCTACGTGTCCATTAATGGTCCTTAGTGGTGCTACGTGTCCATTATGGTCCTTAGTGGTGCTAGGTGTCCATTAATGGTCCTTAGTGGTGCTAGATGTCCATTAAAGGTCCTTAGTGGTGCTACGTGGCCATTAATGGTACTTAGTGGTGCTAGATGTCCATTAATGGTCCTTAGTGGTGCTACGTGTCCATTAATGGTCCTTAGTGGTGATACGTGTCCATTAATGGTCTTCAGTGGTGCTAGGTGTCCATTAATGGTCTATCGTGGGGCTAGTGTCCATTAATGGTCTTCAGTGGTGCTAGGTGTCCATTAATGGTCTTTCGTGGGACTAGTGTCCATTAATGGTCTTTAGTGTTGCTAGGTGTCCATTAATGGTCCTTAGTGGTGCTAGGTGGCCATTAATGGTCCTTAGTGGTGGTAGGTGTCCATTAATGGTCTTCAGTGGTGCTAGGTGTCCATTAATGGTCTTTCGTGGGGCTAGTGTCCATTAATGGTCTTTAGTGGTGCTAGGTGTCCATTAATGGTCCTTAGTGGTGCTAGATGTCCATTAATGGTCTTTAGTGGTGCTAGGTGTCCATTAATGGTCCTTAGTGGTGCTAGATGTCCATTAATGGTCTTTAGTGGTGCTAGGTGTCCATTAATGGTCCTTAGTGGTGCTAGATGTCCATTAATGGTCTTTAGTGGTGCTAGGTGTCCATTAATGGCCCTTAGTGGTGCTAGGTGTTCATTAATGGTTCTCAGTGGTGCTAGGTGTTCATTAATGGTCATGAGTGAATTAGGTATCTACCTGTGACTGAAAATAACAATGCCCATAATAATAACAACTTCATTTTCAAATGACAATACATGTACAGTACTGGATATAATTCATGTTCAGTATACGTGTAGTACTGGGTATATATTCATGTTCAGTATACGTGTAGTACTGGGTATATATATTCATTCACAGAATACGTGAAATACTGGGTATATATTCATTCACAGAATACGTGAAATACTGGGTATATATTCAATGTTCAGTATGCGTGAAATACTGGGTATATATTCATGTTCAGTATACGTGAAGTACTGGGTATATATTCATGTTCAGTATACGTGAAGTACTGGGTATATATTCATGTTCAGTATACGTGTAGTACTGGGTATATATTCATGTTCAGTATACGTGTAGTACTGGGTATATATTCATGTTCAGTATACGTGAAGTACTGGGTATATTTCATGTTTAGTATACTTGTAGTACTGGATATATATTCATGCACAATATAAGTGTAGTAGTGGGTATATATTCATGTTCATTGTACGTGAAGTGATAATTATTAAAGGAAGAGTGATAATTATTAAATACAACAATTATTATTATAATAATTATTATAATACTAATATAAATATTTAATAATTATCACTCTTCCTTCTACTTGGTCTCGAAGGAGGCCGGCCTCGGGTGAAAGAGGGCTGTGCCGATCTCTGTCTGGAACCCGTAGGTGCGGGACCGAGACGTTCACCTCCTGAGGGTCGTGCGGCCCAGGCTCTGCTTCAGGTGGCTGGGGTCGTTCATACTCTTGATGGGGGTGGTTCTTCTCCGGCCACGACCACGGCGGTCTCCGGGGTTGGAGGTCCCTGTGCCCTTTTTTCACCAACTTCGAGGTCATCCCCGGAACTCACAGCTCCTGCGACGGCGTTGGAACCAATCGTATTGGTGTATGCCTTTCCATTGGAGACTTTCAGCGCCGTGGAGAGGGGGGACCTGCTGCCTGGGTAACAGCTTCTCCCCTGAACAAATCTACCCTGGCTTTACGCCCTGGTGAGGCCTCTCCAGACCAGGTCGACAACAGAGCGCAACTCCATAGTCTCCTGAGACTGATGGATGCCTACCACTATACGTGAAGTACTTGGTATATATTCATGTTCAGTATGCGTGAAGTACTGGGTATATATTCATGATTCGTATACGTGTAGTACTGGGTATATCTTAATGCTAGTATACGTGAAGTTCTGGGTATATATTCATGTTCAGTATACAAGTAGTAATGGGTATATATCCATGCACAGTATACGTAAAGTACTGGGTATATATTCATGTTCAGTATACATGTAGTACTAGGAATGCGTTCACAGCTACTGACCTACCCAACAACAACACCTAACACAGGGAGGCATAATATCATACAGAAGTATACATTTGCCGGTGTATCACGCATCTCGCTGTAATTACACTGACGGCTTACTTTAGTTCAGCTCTTTGTTTCCCACTAAACTATCCTCGCTGGCTGGCCAGTGAGCTGTTCTTGCGCCTATATTATGACCCTCGAGGATAGGCCGTTAACCTTAATTTGCAAAAATTTGCAATTTTTTGTAATAAACTTAATAAATATGTAGAAAATAAGATTATTTTACTGCGTCTGGACCCTTATTAAGTCGTGGCCTATCTTCTTGAGCTTATCTTGAGGTTATCTTGAAGTTATCTTGAGTATCTTGTTGTTATCATGAGGTTATCTTGAGTATCTTGAGGTTATCTTGAGTATCGTGAAGTTATAGGAACATATGAACAAAGGTAACTGCAGAAGACCTATTGGTCTTCTGCAGTTACCTCTGCAGTTAAATACGAGGCAGCTCCTATTTATAACCAAATCTTGAGTATCTTGAGGTTATCTTGAGTATCTTGAAGTTATCTTGAGTATCTTGAGGTTATCTTGAGTATCTTGAAGTTATCTTGAGTATCTTCAGGTTATCTTGAGTATCTTGAAATTATCTTGAGTATCTTGAAGTTATCTTTAGTATATTGAGGTTATCTTGAGTATCTTGAGGTTATCTTGAGTATCTTGAGGTTATCTTGAGCAACACTCGTGGCCTACCACGAGTGGTAGCTGCAGTCATTTTACGGCTAGAGCTGATAAATAATAAAAATTAATTACGTTAATAATAATAATAATAATAATAAATGCTTTCGGCAAATTGACAAACCAGTAATAATATAACATTAATTGTTAAGGAATTCATTCAAGAGTATGAGGAAAAGAGCGTTACTGTGAGTTAATGCTGTCATCTAATTAATATAATAGAAAAGTTTTCATAAGAAATTATAACTACACCTAATATTTACAGTTATAGATGATAATAATATGTAATATCGGTATTAATAATAATAATATCACATATAATGATAATGTATATGATGATAATACTTAATAATCATGAAGACAGTAGTAATTGTCGGGATTATTAACCCAAACGCAATAATTACAGATATAACGGTTAAATAATTTATATATCAGGTAATAATCGTGTATCGGGTATCGTACCTCGTGTGGCGTGGCTCACCACTGACACGAGGACGACCGCCCACCCGAGAATAGCCTCACCCTCTCATGTTGGTGACGCGTCGCCGCCATCTTTGATGACGGAGTGACGTCACTCGCCTCCCTTGTGTGTGTCAGTTTTTTTTTTACACACATACAGGGTGGGGGGGGGGGGTGGAAGAGAAAATGGAATTATCAGGATAAAGCGCCAAGCCATTGCAACTATATAACACTTGGAAGGGTCAGGATAAGGATTTGGGTGGGATCGTCGGGGGAAGGAATGGTGCCCAAGAACTTGGACGGTCGGGGATTGAATGCCGACATGCTTGAAGTTAGATCGTCGCTCTACCGTCCAGGCCATGTGGTTGTTAGGGGGGGGGGTAGCAACAAGCGACTGTGACTCCTGTTCGGAGGCTCAGGCCCCTGTCCATAGCTCATGGTGAGCCTTACGCCAGTTTTTCCCTGGAACACGATCGACCAACCGGTTAACAACCACGTTCACACTGCTGGGGAACTGGGTTAAACAGTTAAGAATTGGCATGCAGATAGCCTTTGCCTCCAATGCTAGGATCCGACCTCAGGCCAAATCGGTCGCGAGGCGCAAAGCGAGGTGTTACCACTGTGCCATCACGGACTAAAGGTTCTGCATGCTGCCGTAACTAGTATTGTTTAACTTCATTTTCGCAGCTTAAACAAGTCCATACACACCTAATTGTTCAATAAACAATATCGTATCCAACCCAAATGCTGTACAATTGTTAATATAATTGTACAGCATTGACAATTGTACAATTGCATTAAATTATACAATTTAATGCGGTGAGCAGCTGCTCCTCACCGCAGCTGCTCCTCACCGCAGCTGCCCCTCACCGCAGCTGCCCCTCACCGCAGCTGCTCCTCACAGCTCTCACCATTTGACACTCCATAAGAACACATTTGTGTTAGCTAACTAGAAACGCGTGACTCTGAGCCGCCAGCCTAAACTATTGAGGCGGATGCTCAGAAGACGTCATTATTATGGGATTTTAATAAATAAAGAAAAAAAAAACGTAATTTAGAGACAGGTGTAATCCGCAACAATGCGACGTATCAGATGACAGATTAACTGCGAATGTTGATAATCATGGGAAATTAACTCTCCTCTGTCTCCATTCTTCCCCTCCATATCCACCTTGAGAAAGATACTGTGTGCTTCCACACCTCGCAACGTTCAATAATCGTCTCTGTGGTAATATATTTTGATCTTTGACATGTAGAGCTTCCTCTAACAGTCATACGGTGCTCTTGGAATAAACAATTGTTAGAAAGTATGCTGATAGTTTCGTATTATGATTCTTTACGTCCACAATGTGCACAAGAGTTCATGATGGCTTGGCACAGCCTTCAGTGTGGTTACTGATGCTCTACAGTATTCTAGAGTGTTGCTAAAGGGTTCAGTATGGTGCGATATACCCCAGAGTGCCCTAGTAAGCTTGGCACAGTGTGCGCCTCGGAGGCCAGGACGCACCAAGGGACTCCCACCCTCGCATGAAGAGTGGGAAGGGAAAAGTGAGCCACCACAGCTCCTGGACGCCCAACATATCCTATGGGCCCAAAAGACCTTTTAATTAACCAGCATGGCTCTTAATTATCTAGTATTAGCTCCTAATTATTTGTATATGTTCCTAGTCATCTAGTATAGGCTTCTACTTGTCCAGTATGGCTCCTAATTGCCTAGTATAGGCTCCTAATTGTTCAGTACGGCCCTTAATTGCTCAGTATGACCCAAAATGGCTGAAGGAGAAGCATGGGCGTCCCTACTAGCCAGGCGGCGCCCCCCCCCCCCTCCCCTTGTACGACTTCAGACGGGATTTTATGCTAATGATGCCACGCGGACAAGCGGCCTTGCTAATAATATGCAGGCAATTACGTGCGTAATGACCTTGTTTATAGCCTGTAATTATCTACTCTTGCTTGTTTCATATGCGCCCAGGCATGAAATTACCATCATAACGAAAATTTAAAATAAAAAACCCAAGAAACGGTCGTAGATATCCCAGTGCCATAGCTTGGAGGAGGGAGGGAGGGAAGGAGGCAGGAAGGGAGGGAGGGAAGGAGGAGACATAAGGAGGGAGGGAGGGAGGCAGAGAGGCAAGGATGGAGGGGGGAAGGAGGGAGGCAGGAAAGAAGGGAGAAAGAGAGAGGTAAGCAATCATATTTATAGGAGGTTTTTCGAGGAAGAAAGATAGCGAGGTAGAGTGGCACGGAGAATATGAAATAGTGAGAGAAAGAGAGAAGTACAAACGATAGATGTGGCAAGTAGGAGGAAGAATGGAGAGCGAGCAGTAATAAGGAATGGGTTTGAGAAAGAGGGAGCAAGGAAGAGAAAACAAACAGAGGGACAACAACACACAGATGCGAGCTCGCAGCCTCCCTCACCTTGTGCTCGGTGATCATCTCCAGACACACTAAGTATAATTAGGCAGCGTATAAATAAATTATAATGAGAGACAACGTGCATACTTGGGCTCAAGTCCCAGCACATTCCGCCGCCATTTTGAATCGTCAACGCCGTACTCTCAAAGTTAATTAAGGGAGCCAGGTAGATGCCTTCTCATACCGCTGTCCTCAACAGTAATAATCCATCTAAATTTAACAAAT
>WNGS01163555.1:10431776-10450519 GCA_020271785.1 Procambarus virginalis
ATATTGCAAACAAAGCCAAGACCGAACCAAAGCTACTCCACAGTCACATCAGAAGGAAAACAACAGTGAAAGAACAGGTAGTGAAACTTAGAACAGGCGAGGACAGGTATACAGAGATGACAAAGAGGTGTGTGATGAATTCAACAAGAGGTTCCAGGAGGTCTTCACAATACAGAACAAGGTGAGGTCACTGTGCTAGGAGAAAGGGAGTAAACCAGGCGGCCTTGGAAGAGTTCGAAATTACGAGAGAGGAGGTCAGAGACACCTGCTGGATCTGGATGTTAGAAAGGCTGTTGGTGCAGACGAGATCTCGCCATGGGTACTGAAAGAGTGTGCAGAGGCACTTTGCTTGCCACTCTCCATAGTGTATAGTAGGTCACTGGAGACGGGAGACCTACCAGAAATATGGAAGACGGCGAATGTGGTCCCAATATACAAAAAGGGCGACAGGCAAGAGGCACTAAACTACAGGCCAGTGTCCTTGACTTGTATACCATGCAAGGTGATGGAGAAGATCGTGAGAAAAAACCTGGTAGCACATCTGGGGAGAAGGGACTTTGTGACAAATCGCCAACATGGGTTCAGGGAGGGTAAATCTTGCCTGACTGGCTTAATAGAATTCTACGACCAGGTGACATAGATTAAGCAAGAAAGAGAGGGCTGGGCGGACTGCATTTTCTTGGATTGTCGGAAAGCCTTTGACACAGTACCGCATAAGAGGCTGGTACATAAGCTGGAGAGACAGGCAGGTGTAGCTGGTAAGGTGCTCCAGTGGATAAGGGAGTACCTAAGCAATAGGAAGCAGAGAGTTACGGTGAGGGGTGAGACCTCCGATTGGCGTGAAGTCACCAGTGGAGTCCCACAGGGCTCTGTACTCGGTCCTATCTTGTTTCTGGTATTTGTAAATGATCTCCCGGAGGGTATAGATTCATTTCTCTCAATGTTTGCTGACGTTGCCAAAATTATGAGAAGGATTAAGACAGAAGAGGATTGTTTGAGGCGCCAAGAAGACCTAGACAAACTGAAGGAATGGTCGAACAAATGGTTGTTATAGTTTAACCCAACCAAATGTAATGTAATGAAGATAGGTGTAGGGAGCAGGAGGCCAGATACAAGGTATCATCTGGGAGAGGAAATTCTTCAGGAGTCAGAGAATGAAAAAGACTTGGGGATTGATATCACGCCAGACCTGTCTCCTGCAGCCCATATCAAGAGGATAACATCAGCGGCATATGCCAGGCTGGCCAACATACGAACGGCATTCAGAAACTTGTGTAAAGAATCATTCAGAACTTTGTATACCACATATTTCAGGCCAATCCTGGAGTATGCAACCCCAGCATGGAGTCCATATCTAGTCAAGGATAAGACTAAACTGGAAAAAGTTCAAAGGTTGGCCAGACTAGTACCCGAGCTGAGAGGTATGAGCTACGAGGAGAGACTACGGGAATTAAACCTCACTTCGCTGGAAGACAGAAGAGTTAGGGGGACATGATCACCACATTCAAGATTCTCAAGGGAATTGATAGGGTAGATAAAGACAGGCTATTTAACACAAGGGGCACACGCACAAGGGGACACAGGTGGAAACTGAGTGCCCAAATGAGCCACAGAGATATTAGAAAGAACTTTTTTAGTGTCAGAGTGGTTGACAAATGGAATGCATTAGGAGTGATGTGGTGGAGGCTGACTCCATACACAATTTCAAGTGTAGATATGATAGAGCCCAATAGGCTCAGGAATCTGTACACCTGTTGATTGACGGTTGAGAGGCGGGACCAAAGAGCCAGAGCTCAACCCCGCAAACACAACTAGGTGAGTGCACACACACACAACACCACACACACACACACACACACACAACACACACCCACACACACACACACACAACACACACACACACACACACACACTAGTGCTTCATGTGTTAATTAGTAATGTTCTCTCAGAAATACATTTAAAATGCATATGAACATTAGAAAATAATTTGTTAATTCTTTGTAATGGATGAAAATCTTACTTTTATTTTATCTATACAATATTCATAATTATTTAAATAACTTTAAATTACTTATATTAATCGCAAATTACACTAATTATTTTTTTTAAATATATAATTATTTATTAAACAGCAAAATTACCTAACTGGGAAGGTATTCTCACAATGTCTTGTGTGTAGTATCAGACGCTCAGCCATTCCCAGTAAATTAAGACTATTAGCAGTATGTTAGTTCGTTGTTTTTAATTACACATAATGCTCAAAATGCCTTTTCTAGATTTTGCTTCGCTAGCTCGACAACAAAAACATTTGAGCCTGTTATCTGACGCCTTATATATAGATTTCAGAATATAGTATTACTAAAACCATTTTTTACGTTAATTTCTTGCCATAGAGAAATTAACAAACATAATAATTATTCACGAGTAATACATAAAATATATTCTAACTTGGGATCAAAATCTCTCAGGATTTAACGAGCACAGTGGGCATCCTGCGCCGCCGCCATTCTCCACAGCCAATGGGTATTTCCACGGAAAAGTCCACCAATCAACACACAGAACCCCAACCATATGACGAGTCACGTGACAACTCTCCCTTCGTCCATTGGCCGGCTCACGCTGGGACTGGCCAGTCACTACACACCCTCGCCAATACCAGAACAAGAAGAAATTCAGTCACCTGTAAGCTCCGGTGAGTAGACATATATTAATTATTTCTTTCACGTTTACCCATGACCACTAGTGGTTACTGCTGGGACACACTGGCTCCCCATGACCACTAGTGGTTACTGCTGGGACACACTGGCTCCCCATGGCCACTAGTGGTTACTGCTGGGACACACTGGCTCCCCATGACCACTAGTGGTTACTGCTGGGACACACTGGCTCCCCATGGCCACTAGTGGTTACTGCTGGGACACACTGGCTCCCCATGACCACTAGTGGTTACTGCTGGGACACACTGGCTCCCCATGGTCACTAGTGGTTACTGCTGGGACACACTGGCTCCCATGGTCACTAGTGGTTTCTGCTGGGACACACTGGCTCCCCATGGTCACTAATGGTTACTGCTGGGACACACTGGCTCCCCATGGTCACTAGTGGTTACTGCTGGGACACACTGGCTCCCCATGACCACTAGTGGTTACTGCTGGGACACACTGGCTCCCCATGACCACTAGTGGTTACTGCTGGGACACACTGGCTCCCCATGGTCACTAATGGTTACTGCTGGGACACACTGGCTCCCCATGGTCACTAGTGGTTACTGCTGGGACACACTGGCTCCCCATGGTCACTAGTGGTTACTGCTGGGACACACTGGCTCCCCATGGCCACTAGTGGTTACTGCTGGGACACACTGGCTCCCCATGGTCACTAGTGGTTACTGCTGGGACACACTGGCTCCCCATGGTCACTAGTGGTTACTGCTGGGACACATTGGCTCCCCATGGTCACTAGTGGTTACTGCTGGGACACACTGGCTCCCCATGGCCACTAGTGGTTACTGCTGGGACACACTGGCTCCCCATGGTCACTAATGGTTACTGCTGGGACCACTGGCTCCCCATGGTCACTAGTGGTTACTGCTGGGACACATTGGCTCCCCATGGTCACTAGTGGTTACTGCTGGGACACATTGGCTCCCCATGGTCACTAGTGGTTACTGCTGGGACACATTGGCTCCCCATGGTCACTAGTGGTTACTGCTGGGACACACTGGCTCCCATGGTCACTAGTGGTTACTGCTGGGACACACTGGCTCCCCATGGCCAGCCCACAATGGGTCCCGGCTCACCTGTGGTTCTTATTGATACACTTATGGGGAGTAGGCAAGCAGGGGGAGGGAGTCTCTCCAGTGGTTTTCTTGTCACTTCCCGAATTGGTATAAGAATCTGACGTGTTCGTGATGTCACCTTTCGTAACCCGTAATAGTTTAGGTGACCTTCACTAGCCAATTACTGTTTAGGTGATCTTCACTAGATAATAACGGTTTAGATGACCTTTATTAGCCTGTAGGAGTTTAGATGACCTGTGCATCCAGTAATAGTTTAGGAGACTTTCGATGGTCACCTGTTGAATAGAGCTTCAGTGTTTTCTGTGAATGTATTGTCTTTCAAAGCGTTATCAGACAGCATCAGGTGGTTTCCCTTCGAATTATACAATATATATATATATATATATATATATATATATATATATATATATATATATATATATATATATATGTCGTACCTAGTAGCCAGAACGCACTTCTCAGCCTACTATGCAAGGCCCGATTTGCCTAATAAGCCAAGTTTTCATGAATTAATTGTTTTTCGACTACCTAACCTACCTAACCTAACCCAACCTAACGTTTTCGGCTACCTAACCTAACCTAACCCATAAAGATAGGTTAGGTTAGGTTAGGTAGGGTTGGTTAGGTTTGGTCATATAACTACGTTAATTTTAACTCCAATAAAAAAAATTGACCTCATACATAATGAAATGGATAGCTTTATCATTTCATAAGAAAAAAATTACAGAAAATATATTAATTCATGAAAACTTGGCTTATTAGGCAAATCGGGCCTTACATAGTAGGCTGAGAAGTGCGTTCTGGCTACTAGGTACGACATATATATATATATATATATATATATATATATATATATATATATATATATATATATATATATATATATATATGTATATATATATATATAGACTAGCACCATATACTAATATGGTGGTAGTATATTAAACTGGTGCTAGATGTGTTGGAATGATCCTCAGTGCTGCTAGGTGTCATTTAATGGTCCTTTGTGACGATAGGCTTCATTTAATGGTTCTTATTGGTGCCTGGTGTCCATTAATGGGCTTTATTTGTGGTAGTTGTCCACCAACGGTCCTTGGTGGTGTTAGATATTAATTACTGCCCTTGATGATGTGTATAACGCCTATCACTCTAAAGTTTGTCCGCAATTTGAAAATGAGAATACTTTAACTGTGACATTGTTGACCGTGTCGCGCACCGTGTCTAGTGGTCACTGTTATTGATCACCTTGTCATGCACTGCCACCACCTTGATTACTTGTTGCTTCAGCTTCAAGGAAAGTTCGTGACACTCTTGGTGTCAAGTTCATATTTTCCCTGTGTCGGAACTGAGAATGAGCGGATGAATTGGCTCTTCTCTTTAACGCTAGAGTACCCAGAGTACCCAGAGTACCCAGAGTACCCAGAGTACCTAGAATAGGTAGCGTTTCTCTCTCTCCTCATCCACACGGTCTCGCTTCATGCAGGTCGGCGTTTAATGGTCGAGGACCGGGCCGCGGGGACGCTAAGCCCCGAAATCCTCTCAAGATAACCTTCACATAATTAATCCCCAAACGTCCAAGAGGTCGGGCACCATTCCTTTCCCCTGACTCATCCCAAATCCTTATTCTGACCCCTTCCAAGTGCAATATAGCCGTAATGGCTTGGCGCTTTCTCTTCATAGTTCCCTTTTCACTTCAATTTATAAGGTCATATAAGTTATTTATCAACTGGTGGGTGGTGGGGACGGATAGTAATAATACTGTAGTATTAGTAAAATGGGGTTGACCAATGAATAGTGAAGGCGATTAAATACCGAAAGGGGTCAGTAACAGTGAGGTCCCTCGCGCGTCCACTGACACTCAATATATCAAGCAGGATATTAAACTTACTCATAGACTTGAACGTCCAAATTTGAAATTGATTTATTTAATTATTCAAGTACATCCTAGCTGAAAATATTTACTATCACAATTACAGGCAANAAAAGGATAACATCTGCGGCCTATGCGAGGCTGGCTAACATCAGAACAGCGTTCAGGAACTGTGTAAGGAATCATTCAGAATCTTGTACACCACATATGTAAGACCAATCCTGGAGTATGCAGCCCCAGCATGGAGCCCGTCTTGTCAAGCACAAGACGAAGCTGGAAAAAGTCCAAAGGTATGCCACTAGACTAGTCCCAGAACTAAGAGGCATGAGTTACGAGGAAAGGCTGCGGGAAATGCACCTTACGACACTGGAAGACAGAAGAGTAAGGGGAGATATGATCACAACCTACAAAATCCTCAGAGGAATCGACCGGGTAGACAAGGACAAACTATTCAACACTGGGGGGACGCGAACAAGGGGACACAGGTGGAAACTGAGTACCCACATGAGCCACAGAGACGTTAGAAGGAACTTTTTCAGTGTCAGAGTAGTTAACGGATGGAATGCATTAGGCAGTGATGTGGTGGAGGCTGACTCCATACACAGTTTCAAGGGTAGATATGATAGAGCCCAGTAGGCTCGGAATCTGTACACCAGTTGATTGACAGTTGAGAGGCGGGACCAAAGAGCCAAAGCTCAACCCCCGCAAGCACAAATAGGTGAGTACAAATAGGTGAGTACCACACACACACACCCACACACACCACACACACAAACACACACACACAACACACACACACACGCATTAGGAAGTGTGTGGTGGAGGCTGACTCCATACACAGTTTCAAGTGTAGATATGATAGAGCCCAATAGGCTCAGGAATCTGTACTCCTGTTGATTGACGGTTGAGTGGCGGGACCAAAGAGCCAGAGCTCAACCCCCACAAACACAACTAGGTGAGAACAACTAGGAGAGTACATACACACACACACACACATATACAGCCGAGCGGACAGCACGCTGGACACGTGATCCTGTGGTCCGGGTTCGATCCCGGGCGCCGGCGAGAAACGATGGGCAGAGTTTCTTTCACTCTATGCCCCTGCTACCTAGCAGTAAATAGGTACCTGGGAGTTAGTCAGCTGTCACAGGCTGCTTCCTGGAGGGGGGGGGGGTGATTAGAGAGAAAAAAAAAATAAAATAAAATAGTAGTAGTAGAAACAGTTGATTGACGGTTGAGAGGCGGGCCGAAAGAGCAGAGCTCAACCCTTGCAAGCACAACTAGGTGAATACACACACACACACAACACACACACACACACACACACACACAAAAAAAAAAAAAAAAAAAAAAAAAAAAAAAAAAAAAAAAAAAACATGGCAGAGAGACAAACTCGGGGAGACAAACGCAGGAGGACAAACATGGCAGGAATAAACTCAGAGGAAGGGGAGGAACAGGAAGCCTGATTAGGGAAACAATCGAACACATGTGGAGTGAATTGAGGGAAGGACTGAGGGTAATGAAGAAGACAGTAACCAACCTGTAGGATGAGCTGAAGGCAGCAAAGGAGGAAATAAAAAGCCTGAAAGAGAATCCTACTCAAGACGAGACGCAAACCATCTCTCAGGGAGATGGTAATGTTTCTGTAGAGGGGACTTCTACAATACAACCCTCATTTGGAGAATTGTTAAAAAACAACGTAGAAGTTAGGTCTGCAATAGGGAAGTTTCCATGGAAGTGGCTTCTTCTCAGGAAGTAGCTAGATGTACTAGCCAGCTGATAGAGAGAAAAAGAGCAGTAGTAGTAGCAGGCATTAAGGAGCAAACAGGGACCAGCCCAATAGAGCAGGGAGACAAGGACAAAAATGTAGTTACCAAGATCCTTAAAGAGGTAAAGATGGAAAGGGCTGACGAGAATATTGAAAAGGTTTTCAGGCTTGGACAGTAAAACCAGGACAGAGACTGATTGATAAAGGTGGTATTCACAAGTGAGAATACGAAAGAGGACCTGTTAGCATGGAAGAGCGGACTAGAAAATGTACCGAAGTTCAAAAAAGTATTTCTGCAGAGGGATATGACAAGGGACGAGTGAATGGGAGCAGCAGATGCAAGGAGAGATCACAGAGAGAAAGAAAGGAATCAGGGAAAAGCACAACCTCAAACCCTACAACCCCAGAGGGGAGTGGGGAACCCTCCACAAGCAGTTCAACAGCCACAGGTAGAGGAACACCACCCATACCTTCCAAATTGGCATCCTACATGCCTCAACCCCTGCCTTCCCCCCCCACCCCCACTAAGTGCCCACCTAGAGCACTCTCCCCCCACTCATCCCCCTCCCCAGGATCTCCCGTCTCCCCCACCCCCAAGCCCTCCGTTCCCACACCCCCCTAAGCCCTCCATTCTCCCCCACTCCCCTAAGCCCTGCCTTCACCATCACCCCCCTTAGCCCTCCTTTCAAAGCTCTCTGTCCTCTTCTGCCCACCCCCCCAAGTCCCCTCTTCTCCCACACACCCCCAGGCCCCCCCTATCACCCACCCCCCTAAACCTCCTCTTCTCACCCACCCACCCCAAGCCTCCCCCTCTCACCCTCCCCCCCCAAGCCCTCTCTTCTCCCCTACCCCCCCTAGCCCTCCCTCCTCCACCACCCTCCCGTACCAGATCCTCCCAGCCCCTGCACACCCAGATCCCCCAGGTACCCTTCCTAGGCCCTCCTATCCCAGACCCTCCCTGTTCCCTGCCTTACGGGAATAAACAAAAACTGCAGAAGGACAGAAGAGTCAGTTTCAGGGTGATGTACTCGAACATAGATGGGATTACAAGCAAGGCAAGTGAACTAAGGGAAAGAGCACAAGCAGTGAACCCAGATGTAATCAGACTCATAGAAACAAACTCTCAGGACTCATAACGAATGCGGTGTTTCCTCAGGACTACACAGTAATAAGGAAAGAGAGGAAGGCAGGGGAGGAGGCAGAGTGGCCAACTAATGAGAAAGGAATGGAATTTCAAGGAGATGGCTATCCCAGACTGCAAGGAATTCAGAAACTACATAGCAGGCACCATGACAATGGGAGGACTAAGAATAGTAGTAGCAGTAATATATAACCCTCCACCAAATGACAGAAGACCCAGGCAAGAGTATGCAACAACAACATGGCAGTTAACACTATAATTGAGAGTGCAACCTCTACTGCCTGTAGAAATAGATCCCATCTGCTCATCATGGGGGACTTCAATCACAGAAGGATAGACTGGGAGAACAAGGAACTGCATGAAGGTGCGGATACATGGAGAGCTAAACTATTGGAGGTGGCGACAGGAAACTTCTTAAGCCATCATGTCAGGGAACCCACAAGAATGAGAGGAAATGATGAACCAGCAAGACTTGACCAAATCTACACTCTGAATGACTCCGACATAAAGGAAATCGGTTTTGAGGCCCTGGTAGGAATGAGCATCCACAGTGTACTGACGTTTGAGTGTCTGATTAAAGACGGGTTAAAGAACTCGAGGAGGGGAACTGAAAACAAATGGCTAGCATTCCAAAAGGGAAACTATGAGGAGATAAGGAAATTCCTAACAGATATAACATGGGAAACAGAGGTCTGGGGAAAGACGGCCCTAGACATGATGGACTACATCACGCAGAAGTGTGAGGAGGCAGCAGACAAGTTTGTCCCGGTCCAAAAGGAAAACAACAAAATGCAGATGAGACACCCATGGTATAACCAGAGATATAGGCTAGCTAAGCAGCAAAGTAAAAGGGTGTGGAGAAACTATAGAAATATCAGGACATTTGAGAGCAGAGAAATATACCAGAGTGCCAGGAATGAATATGGTAGGTTGAGAAGAGAGGCAGAAGGGCAATACGGTAATGACATCGCAAGAAAGGAAAAGGCTCAACCTATATTGCTGCACAGCCACATCAGGAGAAAAACAACAGTAAAGGAACAGGTAATGAAATTGAGGACAGGGGCAGACAGATTCACTACAAACGACAAGGAAGTGTGCGAGGAACTGAATAAGAAATTCCAGAAGGTCTTCATACTGGAACAAGGGGAAGTACCAGAGATAAGAGAGGGAATAGTTAACTAGGAACCACTAGAAGAGTTTGATATTTTCAGTAGGGATGTAAGGAAGCTGTTGCTAGAGTTGGATGTGACAAAGACTATAGGCCCAGATGGAATCTCCCCTTGGATACTAAAGGAGAAGCAGAAGCACTGTGCCTGCAACTCTCCATAGTGTATAACAAATCAATGGTAACGGGAACTGCCAAAAATTTGAAAGAGGGCTAATGTAGTCCTGAAATACAAGAAGGGGGATTAGACAGGAAGCACTGAACTACAGGCCAGTGTCTCTAACTTGCATACCATGCAAGAAGAGGAGAAGATTGTGCAAAAAAAGCTAATGGAACATCTGGAGCGAAAGAACTTTTTAACACAGCATCACCATGGGTTCAGGGATGGCAAGTCCTGCCTCACAGGATTATTTGAATTCTACGACCAGACAACAAAAATCAGGCAAGAGAGAAGTGGGCAGACTGCATACTTTTGGATTGCCAGAAAGCCTCTGACACAGTACCACACAAGAAGCCAGTAGACGATTGAGAGGCGGGACAAAGTGCCAGAGCTCAACACCTGCAAGCACAAATAGGTGAGTATACACACACACACACACACACACACACACACACACACACCACACACACACACACACACACACACACACACAGGGAAAGAGCACAAGAAGTGAACCCAGATGTAATCGGACTCACTGAAACAAAACTCTCAGGAATCATAACGAATGCCGTGTTTCCCCAGGAGTACACAGTAATAAGGAAAGAGAGGGTAGGTAGGGGAGGAGGCGGAGTGGCCCTCCTCATGAGAAAGGAATGGAGTTTTAAGGAGATGGCCATCCCGGGCTGTGAGGAGTTCAGAGATTACATAGCAGGCACCATGACAATGGGAGGACCAAGAATAGTAGTAGCAGTAATATACAACCCTCCACCAAATGACAGAAGACCCAGTCAAGAGTATGAAAACAACAACATGGCAGTTAACACTATAATTGAGAGGGCAGCCTCTGCTGCCTGTAGAAATAGATCCCACCTGCTCATCATGGGCGACTTCAATCACGGAAGGATTGACTGGGAGAACAAGGAACCGCATGGAGGCGAGGATACGTGGAGAGCCAAACTATTGGAAGTGGTGACAAGAAACTTTGTAACCCAGCATGTCGGCGAACCCACAAGGATGAGAGGCAATGACGAACCAGCGAGACTCGACCTAGTCTTCACTCTGAACCACTCCGACATAAGAGAAATCGGTTTTGAGGACCCAGTAGGAATGAGCGACCACAGTGTACTGGTGTTTGAGTACCTGATTGAAGAAGGGTTATTGAACTCGAGGAGGGATACCGAAACCAAAAGGTTAGCATACCGAAAGGGAAACTATGAGGGGATAAGAACATTTCTGGCAGAAATAGCATGGGAAACAGAGCTCAGGGAAAAGACGGCTCAAGATATGATGGATTACATCACGCAGAAGTGCAAGGACGCAGCAAACAAATTTGTCCCAGTCCAAAAGGAAAACAGAGAAATGAAAATGAGAAACCCATGGTTTAATCAGAGATGTAAGCTAGCTAAGCAGCAAAGTAAAAGGGCATGGAGAAACTATAGGAATAACAGGACTCTGGAGAGCAGAGAAAGATACCAGAACGCCAGGAATGAATATGTCAGGATGAGAAGAGAGGCGGAAAGACAATACGAAAATGATATCGCAAGCAAGGCAAAGACTCAGCCTAAATTGTTGCATAGCCACATCAGGAGAAAAACAACAGTAAAGGAACAGGTTATGAAACTGAGGATAGGGGCGGAAGGATTCACTACAAATGACAAGGAAGTGTGAGAGGAGTTGAATAAGAAATTCCAGGAGGTCTTCACCATCGAGCAAGGAGAAATTCCAGAGGTAAGAGAGGGAATAGCTAACCGGGAACCACTGGAAGACTTTGAGATTACCACGGGAAGTAGGAAGTGTTTACTAGAGTTGGATGTGACAAGGCTATAGGCCCAGATGGAATCTCCCCATGGTTTCTAAAGGAAGGAGCAAGAGAACTGTGCCTACCACTCTCCATTGTGTATAACAAGTCACTGGCAACAGGGAACTGCCAGATATTTGAAAGCAGCTAACGTAGTCCCGATATACAAGAAAGGGGATAGACAGGAGGCACTGAACTACAGGCCAGTGTCCCTAACCTGCATACCATGCAAGCTGATGGAGAAGATTGTGCGAAAAAAACTAGTGGAGCATCTGGAGCGAAGGAACTTTGTAACACAGCACCAACATGGGTTCAGGGATGGCAGGTCCTGCCTCACAGGGTTACTTGAATTCTACGACCAGGCAACAAAAATAAGGCAAGAAAGAGAAGGTGGGCAGACTGCATATTTTTAGATTGTCAAAAAGCCTTTGATACAGTGCCACACAAGAGGCTAGTGCGAAAGTTGGAGATGCAGGCTGGAGTGAAAGGGAAGGTACTCCGGTGGATAGCATTGCAGATAAAACTTCTGCCAGGCAACATTCTGCAATACCTTCTTAACCTATTCAACGCTATGCTGGCGTCGGGTCACATTCCTGTTGCATTCAAGTCGGCCAAGATGATATTCATTCCTAAACCCAAGAAAGACCCCCACCAACCTGGCAACTACCGTCCAATCTCCCTCTTAGACACAATAGGCAAGTGCTTTGAAAAAATCGTGTCAAACCGTCTTAACTACTACATGGAGTACAACAACCTCTTCACTGAAAAACAGTTTGGCTTTCGTGCACATAGATCAACCCACATGCAATAAACATCATCTATGATGCAGTAAGCTCAATTCGCAGGCAAAAACAGGTAGCTTTGATTGCGACGAGGGACGTACACAAGGCCTTCGACAGCCTTTGGCATGATGGTCTTGTGTATAAACTAGCAGACTTACCATCGCAAAACTGGACCCTCCTCAGGCTGATCAGAAATTTTCTAAAGAATAGGCAAGTTACCCCCACTTCAAGGCGGAAGAGGCTGCAGCCTTCACCCCAACAGCTGGAGTCCCCCAAGGGTCATGCTTGAGCCCCGTTCTCTTCAACATCTTTGTGAACGACCTGCCCCAGCCAGAGTATAGGGACACCATCATCGTGCAATTTGCGGACGACGTAACACATGTAATAACATCCAACCCAAGCAGCCAAGCTGCCAAACATGCAACTGTAACCCGCAAGGCAAATGTAGAACTAGCCAGAACTGCTAACTGGGAAAGGAAATGGAGGATCACCACTAACCCAGAAAAGATCCAATTAAGCACTGTCGGATGTATGGCCTTCTCAATCGAAAATGAGGGAGGGATAAGAATCAGGGGCGAACCCATAGCCATCTCAAACTCCAACACAGTGCTCGGATACAACTTCAACAGGCTACTCAACTCCTCCCAGTTTGTATCCCAGAAGACAGCAATGGCTCGTGGTTCACTGGCGAGACTCTTCCGCTTCAAGCAAGCCCCATCCCACATCAAGCTCCACCTGTATAGAATGATTATAAGGCCTAGCCTGGAATACCCTTACGTCCCCCTGAACCTCACCAACAAATCCAACATGCTGAAGATCCAACGGGTACAAAATAAGGCACTTCGCTTCGCGGAGGGCCTGACACTGATGGATAGAGTAAGAACTGACCAAATCCATGAAACGCTCAACATGAAGCCAATGAACATCAGGCTCAGCTACCTGGCCAGAAGACAGCTGTACCGCATGAAGAATATGTATATCCCAGACCCCGAAGATCCCTACGTAGCAGAAAACACCACCAGCGACTACGAGATCCGCGAACCACCACACAGAACCAGAAAAATCACTCTCCAACAAAAAGTGATCAGACACATCCACGATGAGGCCTTCCCAAGACCTCAAATACTTAGCGGCCTACCAGACGACCCTGATGAGTGGCCCATCCCGGACCCGATCTACACCAAATGAAGAATTAAAAAAAAAAAAAAAAAAAAAAAAAAAAAAAAAATATAAAAAAAAATAAATAAAAAAAAATAAATAAATAATATAAAAAAATAAAACTACTACAAAAAATATAAAACCAAAAACCATTTGTCGTGATGTCAGAGGTGTGACTACCCTGATGTTGTTAAGATTAGCCTCCCTCAGCCAACTCCATCGGCTCTAGTGCTTGAGGACACCAACAAGGTCACAAACACTAGCCCCCCCAGCCAATGTACCGACAACCCAACATAACACATACACAAACAAACGACACATACACATATGTCAACCCATGGTGGACAGGCCACCGAACTTTCAATCCTCCTCTCTCTCTACACCCGCATCCTCTTCCTGAATTTCATCTCCCCATCCCTCTACCTCCCCCATCCTTTCCAAGCCCTTTGGACATCAAAGCGAAAGCGAAAGCCGGTGGATAGAGGAGTACCTAAGCAACAGGAGACAACGAGTCTGTGTGAGGGGTGAAGTCTCAGATTGGCGAGACGTTACAAGTGGAGTCCCGCAGGGGTCAGTCCTTGGACCTATACTGTTTCTGGTATATGTAAATGATCTCCCAGAGGGTATAGATTCGTTCCTCTCAATCTTTGCCGACGATGCAAAAATTATGAGGAGGATTGAAACAGAGGATGATAGTAGGAGGCTACATGATGACCTAGATAGACTGAGTGAATGGTCCAACAAATGGCTGTTGAAGTTCAACCCAAGTAAATGCAAAGTAATGAAACTAGGCAGTGGATACAGGAGGCCAGACACAGGATACAGAATAGGGGATGAAGTACTTAATGAAACAGACAGAGAGAAAGATCTAGGAGTTGATATCACACCAAACCTGTCTCCTGAAGCCCACATAAAGAGAATAACGTCTGCGGCATATGCGAGGCTGGCTAACATCAGAACGGCGTTCAGGACCTGTGTAAGGAATCATTCAGAATCTTGTACACCACATATGTAAGACCAATCCTGGAGTACGCGGCCCCAGCATGGAGCCCGTACCTTGTCAAGCACAAGACGAAGCTGGAAAAAGTCCAAAGGTATGCTACTAGACTAGTCCCAGAACTAAGAGGCATGAGTTACGAGGAAAGGCTGCGGGAAATGCAACTTACGACACTGGAAGACAGAAGAGTAAGGGGGGACATGATCACAACCTACAAAATCCTCAGGGGAATTGACCGGGTAAACAAGGATGAACTATTCAACACTGGAGGGGCGCGAACAAGGGGACACAGGTGGAAGCTGAGTACCCAAATGAGCCACAGAGACATTAGAAAGAACTTTTTCAGTGTCAGAGTAGTTAGTAAATGGAATGCACTAGGCAGTGATGTGGTGGAGGCTGACTCCATACACAGTTTCAAATGTAGATATGATAGAGCCCAGTAGGCTCAGGAAACTGTACACCAGTTGATTGACAGTTGAGAGGCGGGACCAAAGAGCCAAAGCTCAACCCCCGCAAGCACAATTAGGTGAGTACAATTAGGTGAGTACACACACAGGGGGGGCCAGGTAGCCTGGTGGATTGCACGCAGGATTCGTAATTCTGTGGCGCGGGTTCGATTCCCGCACCCGGCAGAAACAAATGGGCAAAAGTTTCTTTCACCCTGAATGCCCCTGTTACCTAGCAGTAAATAGGTACCTGGGAGTTAGTCAGCTGTCACTGGCTGCTTCCTGGGGTGTGTGTGTGTGTGTGTGTGGTGTGGGGAAAAAAAAAGAAAAAAAAGTAGTTAGTGTAGTTAGTAAACAGTTGATTGACAGTTGAGAGGCGGGCCGAAAGAGCAAAGCTCAACCCCCGTAAAATACAACTAAGTGAATACAACTAAGTGAATACACACACACACACACACACACACACACACACACACACACACACACATTCACACACACACACACTCACACACACACACACACACACACACACACACACACACACACACACACACACACACACACACACACACACACACACACACACACACACACACACACCGGTGGCTCTGTGGATAGCACGTTGGACACGTAATCCTGTCGCCCGGGTTCGATTCCCGGCGCCGGCGAGAACCAATGGGCAGAGTTTCTTTCACTTTAATGCCCCTGTTACCTAGCAGTAAATAGGTACCTGGGAGTTAGACAGCTGTTACAGGCTACTTCCCTGGGGTGTGTGTGGGTGTGGGAAAAAATCGTAGTTAGTAACAACTGATTGACAGTTGAGAGGCAGCCCGAATGTGCAGAGCTCAAACCCCGCAAACACAACTTGGTGAATACAACTAGGTAAATACACACACACACACACACACACACACACACCACACACAACACACACACACACACACACACACACACACACACACATACACACATACACACACACCTTGGAAACCTTGGAAAAGGTTCAAAGGTTTGCCACCAGACTAGTACCCGAGCTGAGAGGTATGAGCTACGAGGAGCGACTGCAGGAATTAAACCTCACTTCGTTGGAAGACAGAAGAGTTAGGGGGGACATGATCACCACATTCAAGATTCTCAGGGGAATCGACAGGGTTGATAAAGACAGGCTGTTTAACACAAGGGGCACACGCACTAGGGACACAGGTGGAAGCTGAGTGCCCAAATGAGCCACAGAGATATTAGAAAGAACTTTTTTAGTGTCAGAGTGGTTGACAAATGGAATGCATTAGGAAGCGATTGGTGGAGGCTGACTCCATACACAGTTTCAAATGTAGATATGATAGAGCCCATTAGGCTCAGGAAACTGTACACCTGTTGATTGACGGTTGAGAGGCGGGACCAAAGAGCCAGAGCTCAACCCCCGCAAGCACAACTAGGTGAGTACAACTAGGTGAGTACACACACACATGGTGTTCAGGGATGTGAAGGTTTCAGTGACTACATAATAGGTACAATAACAACTGGAGGGCAAAAAATTATAGTCGCAGTCATATATAATCCACCACCAATGACTGAAGACCCAGACAGGAATATGATATAAACAACATGGCCACCATTAATATAATAGAGAGAGCAGCTTCTGTTGCTAGCAGGAATGGATCTGAACTTCTAATCATGTGAGACTTCAACCATGGGATGATAGATTGGGAGAACAGAGACCCGCATGGAGGACCAGAAATATGGAGAGCAAAGCTGCTGGAAGTGGCAACAAGAAACTTTCTATGCCAGTACATCAAGGAACCGACAAGAATGAGAGGAGAAGATGAACCAGCAATGCTTGATCTGATATTTACCCTAAATGAGTGGGATATAAGGGAAGTCAAGATGGAAGCACCCTTGGGAATGAGTATTCACAGTGTATTGAACTTTGAGTACCTGGTAGAGTAGGAATTATCTCTCCCCCCACCCAAAAAAAAAGAACTAGGAAACAAAAGGCTGGCATACCGAAAGGGAAAGTATGAGGAGATGAGAAGCTTCCTAAGGGAAATACCTTGGGACAGAGACCTCAGAGCTAAGTCTGTACAAGTTATGATGGACTATGTCACCCAAAAGTGTCAGGAGGCAGTAAGCAGATACATCCCGACCCAAAAGGAAAAGTCCGAGAAGCAAAAGAAGAATCCATTGTATAATTGGGCATGTATGGAAGCAAAGAAACTGAACAAAAGGGCGTGGAGGAACTTCCGGAATAACAGAGCACCAGAAAGCAGAGAGAGATACCAGAGAACCAGGAATGAGTATGTCAGGGTGAGAAGAGAAGCAGAGAAAAGTTATGAAAATGATATAGCAAACAAAGCCAAGACCGAACCAAAGCTACTCCACAGTCACATCAGAAGGAAAACAACAGTGAAAGAACAGGTAGTGAAACTTAGAACAGGCGAGGACAGGTATACAGAGAATGACAAAGAGGTGTGTGATGAATTCAACAAGAGGTTCCAGGAGGTCTTCACAATTACAGAACAAGGTGAGGTCACTGTGCTAGGAGAAAGGGAAGTAAACCAGGCGGCCTTGGAAGAGTTCGAAATTACGAGAGAGGAGGTCAAGAGACACCTGCTGGATCTGGATGTTAGAAAGGCTGTTGGTGCAGACGAGATCTCGCCATGGGTACTGAAAGAGTGTGCAGAGGCACTTTGCTTGCCACTCTCCATAGTGTATAGTAGGTCACTGGAGACGGGAGACCTACCAGAAATATGGAAGACGGCGAATGTGGTCTCAATATACAAAAAGGGCGACAGGCAAGAGGCACTAAACTACAGGCCAGTGTCCTTGACTTGTATACCATGCAAGGTGATGGAGAAGATCGTGAGAAAAAACCTGGTAGCACATCTGGGGAGAAGGGACTTTGTGACAAATCGCCAACATGGGTTCAGGGAGGGTAAATCTTGCCTGACTGGCTTAATAGAATTCTACGACCAGGTGACATAGATTAAGCTAGAAAGAGAGGGCTGGGCGGACTGCATTTTCTTGGATTGTCGGAAAGCCTTTGACACAGTACCGCATAAGAGGCTGGTACATAAGCTGGAGAGACAGGCAGGTGTAGCTGGTAAGGTGCTCCAGTGGATAGGGAGTACCTAAGCAATAGGAAGCAGAGAGTTACGGTGAGGGGTGAGACCTCCGATTGGCGTGAAGTCACCAGTGGAGTCCCACAGGGCTCTGTACTCGGTCCTATCTTGTTTCTGGTATTTGTAAATGATCTCCCGGAGGGTATAGATTCATTTCTCTCAATGTTTGCTGACGTTGCCAAAATTATGAGAAGGATTAAGACAGAAGAGGATTGTTTGAGGCGCCAAGAAGACCTAGACAAACTGAAGGAATGGTCGAACAAATGGTTGTTAGAGTTTAACCCACCAAATGTAATGTAATGAAGATAGGTGTAGGGAGCAGGAGCCAGATACAAGGTATCATCTGGGAGAGGAAATTCTGCAGGAGTCAGAGAATGAAAAAGACTTGGGGATTGATATCACGCCCGCCAGACCTGTCTCCTGCAGCCCATATCAGAGGATAACATCAGCGGCGGATATGCCAGGCGGACCACATACGAACGGCATTCAGAAACTTGTGTAAAGAATGCCTGAAATATGTGGTATACAAAGTTCTGAATA
>WNGS01163555.1:10572969-10585469 GCA_020271785.1 Procambarus virginalis
AAGAATATAGCTATAGAAGCAAGAATATAGCTATAGAAGCAAGAATATATCTATAGTAGCAGGGCCTATAGCTATAGTAGCAGAGTAGAAGACAATATTAATGACATAAGGCCCAAATACAGAGTGGAGACGATACGCTACACGCAGGGAGGAAGATGGTGTCTGTAGTAGTATTGATTAGGAACGATACAAGCTGACGGAACACAACAAAGTCCTCAACGAAACGTTTTTACATCTAATCAAAAAAAGAAAAAGACAGAACTGTTCAGACATGTTACAAAACTGGATCCAGAGCTGGGAGGGTTGGAGTAAGAGGAAAGACCGAGAGAGAGAGAGATGGATCTTGCTACAAAAGATCAGAGACAGGGAGAAGGCATGATCTTCATACGAAAAAATCCCAAGGGGTTATCTTGAGGTTATCTTGAGATGATTTCGGGCTTTTTTTTAGTGTCCCCGCGGCCCGGTCCTCGACCAGGCCTCCACCCCCAGGAAGCTGCCCGTGACAGCTGACTAACACCCAGGTACCTATTTTACTGCTAGGTAACAGGGCATAGGGTGAAAGAAACTCTGCCCATGTTTCTCGCCGGCGCCTGGGATCGAACCCAGGACCACAGGATCACAAGTCCAGCGTGCTGTCTGCTCGGCCGACCGGCTCCCTGTATTGATTAAGCAGTAAGGTATTGATTAAGTAGACAAGGATGCAAAATCCTTGTCTACTTATCATCCTGTCCCACCGAGAGGACATGGATGATAGCTAGACACTACCAGGGGAATGTAAGGAAACCTTATTATGCCAAAAGAGAATGAGTGGATGGAATGAAGGAGAGGAGGAGGAGGAGGAGGTAGTCGACGGTAATACCAAATATTGGTCTGAATGTGATATGATCGCACTCTAGTTCACAACACCCACTGCTTTAGACGACCGCCAGCTATAAAGGCAAGATCTAGCACTGTTCTTGCAGGAAGAATAACATGCTCATTCCCCCCCCCCTCACCCCCCCCCCTCCCCTCCTGTCACCTCACCTAGATTCACATATCCCCCCCCCTTCTGTCACCACACAGATTCACATATCCCCCCACTTCTGTCACCACACATAGATTCACATATTCCCCCCCCCTCATCCCACCATTCAATCCTGAACACATACAAATAGGCGATAGTTCCACAACTCCCTTCCCCTCGAGGGTAACTTTTACATAGCTCCTAGGAAGAGTGTGTCTGTCTGAATCCGATGAAAAGTAGTTTTTCTAGCTCCTATGAAAGGTAGGCTCGAGTTAAACGTAGGTTTTCTGGCTCCTAGGATAGGTAGGCTCGAGTTAAACGCAGGTTTTCTGGCTCCTAGGAAAGGTAGGCTCGAGTTAAACGCAGGTTTTCTGGCTCCTAGGAGAGGTAGGTTCGAGTTAAACGTAGGTTTTCTGGCTCCTAGGAAAGGCAGGACTCCTGGTTAAACAAAAAAATACTATGGGTCTTACAGCTCCTTGGAAGGTGGGATGTTTCATGGTGCATAGGAAAGGGAATTGTCTTATATGACATATGATTGAGATGGTAATATGACTTATATAGTATTTCCCGGTGCCTAGTCTGGAGGAAGGTCTAACACGAACAAATCCCAAGTGCCGTGACGAGGATTCGAACGTGTAGTGTAAGGTCTAATACCTCCTGGGCACATAACTTCGCGGTACAGTTTTCAAATGGATGGATTGAATTTATAACTTTGCAATTTTTCACCATTTTATCAACTTTCTGCAGTTTTGTGAGCTATTTCCTGGACGGGTTGTTCGTGATACTTGCAACAACGTTCTCCTGTGCCACGAATTGCTCCGTTTGACGGGTTAAAAGATGACTCTGAGGGCAATGCAGGAGGAGCAGTGGCTTTGACCCGAGCGGGTAGGACGGCTCACGCTTTAACCCGCTTACATCCGGACTGAATCAGCACACCCCCCAAAAGGCCGCGGGATTATAGCAGTTAACTGGTAAGCTGAGGGTCGTCGGAACACACAGTCTACCCTCCCTAACCCCTTGCAGCGGTCCAGGACACCTATGTGCAGGGTCCTCCCTGTTGCACGATCTAGTCACCTGCGCCATAAGAACATAAGATCAAGGTAACTGCAGAAGGCCTATTGGCCCATACGAGGCAGCTCCTATCTATAACCACCCAATCCCACTCATATACTTGTCCAACCCGCGCTTGAAACAATCGAGGGACCTCCACCTCCACCACGTTACGCGGCAATTGGTTCCACAAATCAACAACCCTGTTACCGAACCAGTATTTACCCAAGTCTTTCCTAAATCTAAACTTATCCAATTTAAACATGTTGGTGCCATATGTTTAAGTCATGAAATCTTGACGCAACTTCCAAAGTTAGCAAAGCCGGGGGGTGGGGGGGGGTGGGGGATTGTCCTTCGAGTCGTTGATGTTGTTGTTGTTTAAGATTCGCTACCTGACACAAAGAGCTGCAAGTAGCACAGGCTATGGCGAGCCCGCAGTTATCCTTGGAGTCGTTACCCTATGTACGGACCCTAGCCAGGAGAACCAATTATTGCAGAGAATATATTCAGTGTCCCGTGAAGACATTCTCAGGTCTGAGTGTCCCGTGAAGACATACTGAGATTCGAGAGACATGCGAGGACATCGCCAGACATTGCACACCGTTGAGAGCGGCAAGAAGACGGCAAAACATACCCCGCAACAGCTGGAACGGATCTCAAAAAGAGTGTGTGTTGTTATTTTGATATAAGAAAAGCCAGTAAGTTGAGTGTCTGCACAGCACCGCTCCCGTGCAGAATCCCGTAAGTCCACTACGGGGGTCACCATAGACCGTGCTACTTGCCCCGCTCCTGTGCCAGGTAAGTTACGGGATCACCATAGCCCGTGCTACTTGGAACTTGTCCCGAGTAGCTGAATCTATAACAACAACAACATGTTTAAATCATCATTACGGGCTCACCATAGCCCGTGCTACATGGACACTTCGTCCTGAGTAGCTAAATCTTTAACAACATTGAGTGTCCGACTTCTAGCGAGTCAGACGGGGGGTGTCAACCCCTCCCCCCCGCAAGCACAACTAGGTGAGTACAAGCAGGCTGAACAATGTTCTCTTAAGACTTGAGTTGTGCCAAGATTGTTCTTCTTGACAGGAAATGGTAGTGATCTAGAGGACGCGAGTGATGCATGATAACATATACGCGGCCTTCGTGAGGTATACGATAGCACATTCCCGGGGTCTTGTGTGTGATATACGATAACCATTCCACGGGGGTCTTCATGAGGTGCAGGCAACATGTTCATGAGGCGCAGGCAACGTTCCCACACTAGCGCTCTAGGGGGGGGCAGGGGGGGCATATTTACACAGATACGAAGGGAACCATCGCAGGGGTGCCAACCCTGCTGACCAACCCGTACAACAAGAAGACTGGAATTTCCCGCCAGCGCGTCACCAGGTAACGGGGAGGTCCAGTGTTGCCAATTTGCACCAGTAGGTATAATAGGTCTATAATCATTCTTCCATCATATTTGTTCACACACACCGACCAAACAAACAAACAATCCACACAAAGTCGGGTCCAAAGAGCCAAAGCTCAACCCCCCGCAAGCACAAATAGGTGAGTACACACACACACACATATACGGAGCTTCGCGGCTGAGTGGACAGCGCTCCGAGGGTCGTAGTCCTAAGGGCCCGGGTTCGATTCCCGGCCGAGGCAAAAACAAATGGGCAGTTTCTTTCACTCTGATGCGCCTGTTCACCTAACAGTAAATAGATACCCTGTGAGCTAGACAGCTGCTACGGGCTTCTTCTTGGGGATGTGTGTACGTGTGTTAGAAATATATGTAGTGGACATAACTGAAGAAAAAGAGATTGGTTAGAAAGGCGGGGTCCAAGAGCTAACAGCTCGATTCTGCAGACACAAATAGTAAATATACACACACACGCACATACACACACAGACATACACGAACTGAGTGTGTGAGCTGAGAGGTATGAGCTACGAGGAGAGACTACGGGAATTAAACCTCACTTCGCTGGAAGACAGAAGAGTTAGGGGGGACATGATCACCACATTCAAGATTCTCAAGGGAATTGATAGGGTAGATAAAGACAGGCTATTTAACACAAGGGACACACGCACAAGGGGACACAGGTGGAAACTGAGTACCCAATGAGCCACACAGATATTAGAAAGAACTTTTTTAGTGTCAGAGTAGTTGACAAATGAATGCATTAGGAAGTGATGTGGTGGAGGCTGACTCCATACACAGTTTCAAGTGTAGATATGATAGAGCCCAACAGGCTCAGGAATCTGTACACCTGTTGATTGACGGTTGAGAAGCGGGACCAAAGAGCAAGAACTCAACCCCCGCAAACACAACTAGGTGAGTACACACACATACACACACAGACACACACACACGCACATACACACACACAGACACACACGCACATACACATACAAACACCGGGATCCCGCCTGGTCCCGCCAAAACACTGTTACGATACACAAATGTTTCCGTCATGAAGAATCCTATTTTGGCGACTTTGGGAATGTTGATTATTGAAATATTTTGTTTTCACCAACTACACACACTTGCTCGTGAACAAAAGCAGCATCAATTATTGCAGCCTACTCTGAAATAGGCCTAATAGCTCCAGGGGGGGGGGTTATCTTGAGATGATTTCGGGGCTTTTAGTGTCCCCGCGGCCCGGTCCTCGACCAGGCCTCCACCCCCCAGGAAGCAGCCCGTGACAGCTGACTAACACCCAGGTACCTATTTTTACTGCTAGGTAACAGGAGCATAGGGTGAAAGAAACTCTGCCCATTGTTTCTGGTCGGCGCCTGGGATCGAACCCAGGACCACAGGATCACAAGTCCAGCGTGCTGTCCGCCCTCCCGACCGGCGGCGGCTTACCAACACCGGCGAAGTAGTAAAGCTTCGTCAAAGTAATAAACAGCCTAAGACAGGGGACATAAGACCCAAGTTGTGTGTTAGACTAAGCATCAACGACCCTTAATGCTTCAGGGACAACACCCAAGTTTAACGATTAATGGATAACACCGCCCGTTCACTCGCTCTACCACTCCGTAACAAACACAACTGTTCAGCCTAGCCAGAAGCGTACGAATCCAAGCGACCCACGAAACCTACCGAAGCCGATGTATGGATAAACGCCAATAATACGGTGCTTCAGTTTTTCNGGGGTTGAGCTTTGGCTCTTGGTCCCGCCCTCTCAACTGTCAATCAACTGGTGTACAGATTCCTGAGCCTACTGGGCTCTATCATATCTACACTTGAAACTGTGTATGGAGTCAGCCTCCACCACATCACTGCCTAATGCCATTCCATTTATTAACTACTCTGACACTGAAAAAATTCTTTCTAACGTCTCTGTGGCTCATCTGGGTACTAAGTTTCCACCTGTGTCCCCTTGTTCGTGTTCCACCCGTGCTAAAGAGTTTGTCTTTGTCCACCCTGTCAATTCCCCTGAGAATTTTGTAGGTGTTATCATGTCTCCCCTTACTCTCTTTTTTCCAGGACATGAGGTTCAGCTCCTTAGCCTTTCCTCGTAGCTCATTCCTCTCAGTTCTGGGACGAGCCTGGTGGCATACCTCTGAATCTTCTCTAACTTTATCTTGTGTTTAACTAGGTAAGAGTCCAGGCTGGAGCTGCATACTCCAGGATTGGTCTGACATAAGTGGTATACAAGGTCCTGAACGATTTCTTACTCAAGTTTCTAAAGGCAGTTCTTATGTTGGCCAGTCTAGCATATGCCGCTGATGATATTCTTTTGATGTGGGCCTCTGGGGACAGGTTCGGTGTGATATCAACCCCAGATCTTTCTATTTGACTCTTGCAGGATATCACCTCTCAGATGGTACATTGTGTTCAGCCTTTTACTCCCTGCAGATGTCATTTCATTTAATGTCATTTTTCATGTGATGTTAAAAGATGTCATTTGTCATTGATACATCACGTTAATATGATGGCTTTGTTCATTTTATTATTATTATTATTATTATTATTATTATTATTATTATTATTATTAAATTAGTATTTGTCGAGGTCTATTCTTAATCTAAACTTGTATAATTTACATCCATTATGATGCCTCATATTTTGTGTTGATATATTTATCACTTTATTAACATTCTCCATGTTACGCTTCTCATCCTTCTAATTTCCGTGGGTTGCTTCGCCGTCTTCATCTCAACATTTTCAAACAATAAAGATTTCCAGTCCATTGATTAACGCATCTTGTCATGATTCCGTCTGCCGGTTCCGTCTGACAGGCAGCAGAGCGAGAAGATACACGTGAAACAAAGAACACAGATAAAAGAACACAGATAAAAGCGATCTATGACAATTCACTCAGAGCACATGAGAGGGGACAGAAGTGGACGGAGCTGAAGGATGCGCATGTGGAGCCAAATTGCTTCTACACACTTTTATCAGCAGAGGTGACAGAGCAGTGGGCCAAGAGAAGTTGCTCTCTACTACTAGCTGCTAGGTGGCAGGGGGCCCAGGAGTTAGACCTATCTTCTTGAATTAAGTCGTAACTCATAAACACTAATAGATAGCTATTTTTTGCAAACATTATAGGCTAAGTACTAAGAGGTTGCTCTTACAAACATTAATATGGAACTCTCTCCAAAAAAGACTGATGGGTAATTCCCACAAACACTGATGGGTAACTCACTCCACAAACACTGATGGGTAACTCACTCCACAAACACTGATGGGTAACTCACTCCACAAACACTGATGGGTAACTCACTCCACAAACACTGATGGGTAACTCACTCCACAAACACTGATGGGTAACTCACTCCACAAACACTGATGGGTAACTCACTCCACAAACACTGATGGGTAACTCACTCCACAAACACTGATGGGTAACTCACTCCACAAACACTGATGGGTAACTCACTCCACAAACACTGATGGGTAACTCACTCCACAAACACTGATAGGTAACTCACTCCACAAACACTGATGGGTAACTCACTCCATAAACACTGATGGGTAACTCACTCCACAAACACTGATGGGTAACTCACTCCACAAGCACTGATGGGTAACTCCACAAACACTGATGGGTAACTCCACAAACACTGATGGGTAACTCACTCCACAAACACTGATGGGTAACTCACTCCACAAACACTGATGGGTAACTCACTCCACAAGCACTGATGGGTAACTCCACAAACACTGATGGGTAACCCTTCATACAAACAGCAAATGCTCAGCAATACTAAGTATATGAAGGCCAATGTAGAGAGGAATGAAAGTACTGAGGAAGGGGGAAAATGTATTTAAGAATGATAAAATAATGTGGGGAAGGGAAGAGAACACAAGTAGAGGGAATAACAAAAGAGTAGACAAGGTCTCAAAAAACATTAAGAGAGTGGAGTACGAAACTAAATGTAGAGGAAAAAAGAAGGATAAGCACAGAAAAGATGTGAAATAGAGGAATTAGAAACAGAACAAAGAGCTGAACAGTGTGGACAAGTAAGCTTAAGCATTTGTTATGGAGAGAAGAAGCCAAAATAAAATATTACATTTGAAAAATATAACAATAAAAGATTAATGGTGGGGGGAGTCGAATTATCTTCGCCGGATGTGGAGACATGCTCCCGCCTTCCTGGATACTGGCGGACGCTCAACCGCTGGCCCAGTGAAGCAAATATTACAAAAGTTCGAGCGCTTATAAGAATTAAAGAGAAATAATGATGGAAAAAAAACGAAAGTTACTGCAAGGAAGCCAAAATACAATATACAAGAAGTAGAGCAGTGATATAGCTATAGAAGCAAGAATATAGCTATAGAAGCAAGAATATAGCTATAGAAGCAAGAATATAGCTATAGAAGCAAGAATATAGCTATAGAAGCAAGAATATAGCTATAGAAGCAAGAATATAGCTATAGAAGCAAGAATATAGCTATAGAAGCAAGAATATAGCTATAGAAGCAAGAATATAGCTATAGAAGCAAGAATATAGCTATAGAAGCAAGAATATAGCTATAGAAGCAAGAATATAGCTATAGAAGCAAGAATATAGCTATAGAAGCAAGAATATAGCTATAGAAGCAAGAATATAGCTATAGAAGCAAGAATATAGCTATAGAAGCAAGAATATAGCTATAGAAGCAAGAATATAGCTATAGAAGCAAGAATATAGCTATAGAAGCAAGAATATAGCTATAGAAGCAAGAATATAGCTATAGAAGCAAGAATATAGCTATAGAAGCAAGAATATAGCTATAGAAGCAAGAATATAGCTATAGAAGCAAGAATATAGCTATAGAAGCAAGAATATAGCTATAGAAGCAAGAATATAGCTATAGAAGCAAGAATATAGCTATAGAAGCAAGAATATAGCTATAGAAGCAAGAATATAGCTATAGAAGCAAGAATATAGCTATAGAAGCAAGAATATATCTATAGTAGCAGGGCTATAGCTATAGTAGCAGGAGTAGAAGACAATATTAATGACATAAGGCCCAAATACAGAGTGGAGACGATACGCTACACGCAGGGAGGAAGATGGTGTCTGTAGTAAGATTGAGTAGGAACGATACAAGCCTGACGGAACACGACAAAGTCCTCAACGAAACGTTTTACATCTAATCAAAAAAGAAAAAGACAGAACTAAAGTTCAGACATGTTACAAAACTGGATCCAGAGCTGGGAGGGTTGGAGTAAGAGGAAAGACCGAGAGAGAGAGAGATGGATCTTGCTACAAAAGATCAGAGACAGGGTGAAGGCATGATCTTCATACGTAAAATCCCAAGGGGTTATCTTGAGGTTATCTTGAGATGATTTCGGGGCTTTTTTTTAGTGTCCCGCGGCCCGGTCCTCGACCAGGCCTCCACCCCCAGGAAGCTGCCCGTGACAGCTGACTAACACCCAGGTACCTATTTTACTGCTAGGTAACAGGGGCATAGGGTGAAAGAAACTCTGCCCATTGTTTCTCGCCGGCGCCTGGGATCGAGCCTAGGACCACAAGATCACAAGTCCAGCGTGCTGTCCGCTCGGCCTACCGGCTCCCTGTATTGATTAAGTAGTAAGGTATTGATTAAGTAGACAAGGATGCAAAATCCTTGTCTACTTATCATCCATGTCCCACCGAGAGGACATGGATGATAGCTAGACACTACCAGGGGAATGTAAGGAAACACTTATTATGCCAAAAGAGAAATGAGTGGATGGAATGAAGGAGAGGAGGAGGAGGAGGAGATAGTCGAGGTTAATACCAAATATTGGTCTGAATGTTGATATGATCGCACTCTAGTTCACAACACCCACTGCTTTAGACGACCGCCAGCTATAAAGGCGAGATCTAGCACTTGTTCTTGCAGGAAGAATACACATGCTCATCCCCCCCCCCCTCCTGTCACCACACATAGATTCACATATTCCCCCCCCCCTCATCCCACCATTCAATCCTGACACATACAAATAGGCGATAAGTTCCACAACTCCCTTCCCCTCGAGGGTAACTTTTACATAGCTCCTAGGAAGAGTGTGTCTGTCTGAATCCGATGAAAAGTAGTTTTTCTAGCTCCTATGAAAGGTAGGCTCGAGTTAAACGTAGGTTTCTGGCTCCTAGGAAAGGTAGGCTCGAGTTAAACGTAGGTTTTCTGGCTCCTAGGAAAGGTAGGCTCGAGTTAAACGCAGGTTTTCTGGCTCCTAGGAAAGGTAGGCTCGAGTTAAACGCAGGTTTTCTGGCTCCTAGGAGAGGTAGGTTCGAGTTAAACGTAGGTTTTCTGGCTCCTAGGAAAGGCAGGACTCCTGGTTAAACAAAAAATACTATGGGTCTTACAGCTCCTTGGAAGGTGGGATGTTTCATGGTGCATAGGAAAGGGAATTGTCTTATATGACATATGATTGAGATGGTAATATGACTTATATAAGTATTTCCCGGTGCCTAGTCTGGAGGAAGGTCTAACACGAACAAATCCACAAGTGCCGTGACGAGGATTCGAACGTGTAGTGTAAGGTCTAATACCTCCTGGGCACATAACTTCGCGGTACAGTTTTTCAATGGATGGATTGAATTTATAACTTTGCAATTTTCACCATTTTATCAACTTTCTGCAGTTTTGTGAGCTATTTCCTGGACGGGTTGTTCGTGATACTTGCAACAACGTTCTCCTGTGCCACGAATTGCTCCGTTTGACGGGTTAAAAGATGACTCTGAGGGCAATGCAGGAGGAGCAGTGGCTTTGACCCGAGCGGGTAGGACGGCTCACGCTTTACCCGCTTACATCCGGACTGAATCAGCACACCCCCCAAAAGGCCGCGGGATTATAGCAGTTAACTGGTAAGCTGAGGGTCGTCGGAACACACAGTCTACCCTCCCTAACCCCTTGCAGCGGTCCAGGACACCTATGTGCAGGGTCTCCCTGTGCACGATCTAGTCACCTGCGCCATAAGAACAAAAAACATACCTGAGCAAGGACTGGCTGGTCGCGCGGGGTGATGGCGTCGCGGAGATCCCAGAGTCGGCGGGCGAGGGTAAGTCCACAGTGAGGGTGCTGGAGACTCCATTGGTCTTATAGGGCGGCCTCAGGTACCGGTCCACGAAGCCGGCGTCGGCGGAGGGGTATTCCTGGCGCACCGAATACTGGGGCTCACTGGGGGAATAGTAGTCACGGTAGTAGTTATCCGTCACGGTGTACACTGCCGGGGAGCCGCGCACGGCGGGGGACGTGCTCGTCGAGTACGGCTGTGGCGAGGGCGATAGGTAGGGCGAGACATGCTCGTAGCTCGACTGTGGGGACGAGGCCGAGAACCCGGCCAGGTAGCTACCTGTACCGGTGCTCATTTTCTCGGCCGAGTCCAGGGGCGCCTGTATCACTAGTGTGTGGTTGGATCGAGGACGGTCCCCCGACTCTCCTTGAGGACGTGGTGCTCCAGCTCCTCTTTAATCACGTGGTGTTCGAGATCGTCCTTGAGAGCGGGCGCAACGTCCAAAGCGGGCGGTGATTCTCCCTGGGGTGGTGGCGGGGGCAAGAGCGGTCGTCGCTTGTCGCACAGTACGCCGCGGTCGGCGGGACTGACGGCTCGGCGCGTCAGGTCCTCTGGCTCCGGCTTAACGCCCTCTGCGCCGCCCGCAAACAGGAGCCCCTCCACGGGCGCCGCCCCCGACACGCCCTCAGACACCCCGTTTGTCATCTTGCAGTCCAGCGCGCCGCCCACCACCGGGCTCCCAACCCCAGACCTGCAAACAAAGGGAGGTAATGAGTAACAGTAAACCAATCAGCGCGCAGCAAGGGGCGGGGCTACATTATCTAGGGAAGTCGCGCGGACCAATGGCCGCGCGGGGTGGCAAGGGGGCGGAACTAACCAATCAGGAACTCCGCCCCGCACCATCACTCGTCAGAGAGTGGTGCCCGTCCTTCTTACATAATATCTCGTTAATTACGAGATTTCTTTATCGCCATCATTATGCTTGTCAACACAATGGGGAAAAACAACAATACTAGTAACATGAAAATAGGTAAACGGTAATACTGACTGGCGTAGTCAGTCGGTCCCAGTCTCTACTGGCTTCAGTGGTTTATTTTGCTTATACTGCATGACCCTCTTCCCACGTCCCACCCACGGTGGCCCATGCTCCGCAGCCCTCGGGCTCCTCTCCCACGCTCCCACCCTCGGCTCTCGCGGAAGTGTGCGGAGACGTTCCTGGCCGTCTGGGTGTGTGAAGACGACAGACTCACGCTCGCCACACGGGGGTGAGGCAGCACGCTCTCTCCACACGGGGGTGAGGCAGCACGCTCTCTCCACACGGGGGTGAGGCAGCTTGCTCTCTCCACACGGGTGAGGCAGACGCTCTCTCCACACGGGGGTGAGGCAGCACGCTCTCTCCACACGGGGGTGAGGCAGCACGCTCTCTCCACACGGGGGTGAGGCAGCACGCTCTCTCCACACGGGGGTGAGGCAGCACGCCTCAAAGCCATTATTACATTACAATCTCTACAATTGTGGTCTGAGCACATACAATACTGTATTCATGGTATAAACATCCAGCAAACATCATGTAGAATTACAAATTAGGGAGTCTTGCCACCACAAACATCCTTCTGAGGCTTCCCACACCACACGAAGAAAAACGTAAAATATTTGCTGGGATTTTTTTTTTCATTGTTGTATGGAGGGTCGAGGAGGGGGAGTGGGGGGAGGGGAGGAGAGGGATGGAGGCATGAGACGAGTGATGAGGGGGAGGGAGGGAAGGGAGGGGGAGGGGGCAGGAGGTGGGTACAAATGTGGGAGTGGCAACAACAACAATACCTCAGATGGCAACAGGAAGCAAGCGGATCGTTAGTTTTTAAGTCACTCATTGCCACGGGCTTCACGGGGAGGGGTTCATGGGGGAGGGGGAACGGCGAAGGCCCTCTAGTCCCGGATCTACACCAGGCTTCTAACTGTGTCATCAGACCTAGTCAAAATTATATTTGTTTGAACCTTCATTAGTAATACACACATTA
>WNGS01163555.1:10588200-10604339 GCA_020271785.1 Procambarus virginalis
AACTGCAGAGGCCTATTGGCCCATACGAGGTAAGCTCCTATCTATAACCACCCTAAAGTTCTGGTTATATATATGTCTCCTACCCTGTCAGTGTCTGAAAATCTTTATTTGTCAATCTCGATGTTTTCTCTCTGCTTCCTAATGTGAAACGTAAGTCATTGTTTATACTTTATTTTTCGCCTCTTCCAGTTCCTTCATCTGATCCCTTCTCTTCCGTGTTTCTGTATTCAATCCTCTGGTCGTGTGCCCTCCCTTCCGTATTTTTCTCTACCTCTTCCAAGGCAACATGCTGTTCCATTCATAGTCGTTGCGCACCCTTGACCCTTCCCACCATGCCTCTTCCCTTCCAACCAGGCTATGTAGCATCCCCTGTTTCCGTTCTCCAATTTCTCAACCGTCCATCACTGAGCTATATGTTAACAAATCTCTAACCCTGTCCATGGAGGACAGAAGAAAATGTATATATATGCTGGTTACAATTGTTAGTGTGTGGCCACGTCTGTGGTAGAATAATAATAATAATAATAATAATAATAATAAATAATAATAATAATAATAAAATCTTCACTGCTAAGCAACAACCCTGGAAAGACAATGGAACGCAGCAGTTCCAGGGTGCCATCAATGGAAGGCAGAAGTTCCAGGGAGCCAAGACTGGAAGGCTGAGTTTCCAGGAGCCACGACTGGAAGGCAGAAGTTCCATGGAGCCACGACTGGAAGGCGAAGTTCAAGAAGCCCCGACTGGAAGACAGAAGTCCATGGAGCCACGACTGGAAGGCAAAAGTTCCAGGGAGCCACGACTGGACGGCAGAAGTTCCATGGAGCCACGTCTTGACGGCAAGAAGTTCCATGGAGCCATCACTGGAAGACAGAATTTCCAGGGAGCCACGACTGAAGGCAGAAGTTCCATGGAGCCACGACTCGAAGGCAGAAGTTCCATGGAGCCATCACTGGAAGACAGAAGTTCCAGGGAGCCACGACTGGAAGGCAGAAGTTCCATGGAGGCCACGACTCGAAGGCAGAAGTTCCATGGAACCATCACTGAAGGCAGAAGTTCCAGGGAGCCACGACTGGACGGCAGAAGTTCCAGGAGCCACGCTGGACGACAGAAGTTCCAGGAGCCACGACTGGAAGACAGAATTCCAGGGAGCCACGACTGGACGACAGAAGTTCCAGGGAGCCACGACTGGACGACAGAAGTTCCAGGGAGCCACGACTGGAAGACAGAAGTTTCAGGGAGCCACGACTGGACGACAGAAGTTCCAGGAGCCACGACTGGACGACAGAAGTTCCAGGGAGCCACGACTGGAAGACAGAAGTTCCAGGGAGCCACGACTGGACGACAGAAGTTCCAGGGAGCCATGACTGGACGGCAGAAGTTCCAGGGAGCCACGGACTGGACGGCAGAAGTTCCAGGGAGCCACGACTGGACGGCAGAAGTTCCAGGGAGCCACGACTGGACGACAGAAGTTCCAGGAGCCACGACTGGAAGGCAGAGTTCCAGGGAGCCACGACTGGAAGACAGAAGTTCCAGAAAGCCACGTTTTAGAAGGCAGAAGTTTCCAGGGAGCCACGATAGAAGGCAGAAGTTCCAGGAGCCACGACTGGAAGACGAAGTTCCGAGAAAAGCCACGTTTAGAAGGCAGAAGTTCCAGGGAGCCACGACTAGAAGGCAGAAGTTCCAGGGAGCCACGACTGGGAACAAAAGTTCCAGAAAGCCACGTTTAGAAGGCAGAAGTTCCAGGGAGCCACGACTGGACGGCAGAAGTTCCAGGGAGCCACGACTGGACGGCAGAAGTTCCAGGGAGCCACGACATGGAACGGCAGAAGTTCCATGGAGGCATCAGTGCCTCCGCTTACGACATTGCCTGGCTCTGCAGCTGACCATAAATACTCCCTATTATCTCGGCTCTTCAGGTGATCATAATACTCCGTAATATCCTCAATAAAGCATCGTTCTCTCGGCCAATCTCCCCATCGGAGCTTTAGATCACCTCACATGAAATTAATTTTCACCGAGGAATTCACAATGCTTTTCTTTTCACTTCATCTTACATTTTGCTGTATTTGAGGATATATTCAGGAGATGTTTTGGTAATATTCTTATTCTTATTTCGTTTACTCGTTAATCCCACATTTATTGTTCCAACATCATAATTAACATAATACATTTTTTAATGATAAAGATGCAAATTTAAATATTAACAACAACAATTATTATTATTTTATTATTATTTGTATTATTATTTATTATTATTATATTATTATTATTATTATTATTAATACTATTATTATTATTATCTTTACCATTGGAGGTACATTTTCTAATTGTTCAGCTTGCAAAAATAAATTAATGTCCTTTTCAACTGATCAGATTTACAAGATTTAGAAGAGATCGCAAGAAGCTATAAGCAGCTGCGATATGAATACAAAAAGAAATGAGCAAAGAGTGAAACATTAAGAATATTGTAACTTAATCCTTTTGAGTTACGGATCGTCCATTTCCTGACCTGTGAACCTCTTTTCCCTACACGCCACGAAGAACGCACAATTACCCCGTAGTGAATTGCCCGCGTTCGGAGTTTTTCATTTCAGTTTGGGTTAATAATGCGTATATTAGGAGAGCAGAAATAACCTTAGCTGCTCTCTTCTTTTGGGATGTATTTCATTATCTCGGTAAACTTACTTGAACGTGAATGCTGTATATTGCAGTATTGATCAAAATATGTATGTTTTTCACTAGCCGGTATAGGGAGTAGGGGGACGCTTTGAGATCACTGATCACTGATCAAGATCACTGTCTTGGGTTACAGTGTTGTGTTTAGGGCGGCAGTGCTCGGATGCTTTGTTCACTTGCTCTGTAAAAATGCCTTTGTTTTATTGAATAAGGTCAACGCCCTCGGTAAAGCGGTTTTATTAAGCTAGTACGTTAGGGTACCAACGTACCAAATGCAATGGACTATTAAAAATGTTGGCTAACAAAAAAAAAAAAACGTTTTCAGTGTACTGGTTGGTTAGGTTAGGTGGGTGGCTTGGGTTCGTGCTTTTCTGATTAGGTTAGAATGTTGGGTTTTGTACGTTGTGGGGTAGGAGTGGGTCCTAGTGAGCTATGATGAGTAGGAGCGAGGTGATGACTTGGGGTCAGTGAGGGGGTGAGCTATGATGAGTAGGAAACTGGATGACAAAAGCTTACCACGACTGTATTGGAGACACGAACACCAAAACTTGTAGACACAGAGGACAAAAATTTCCCTGGGCTCTATATCACAGAGATGCAAGCTAAAAGGAAGCATCTTCCCAGCATCACTAGATCTGGTGTTAGCCCAAAAATCTATCAGAGATTGTGAAGACAAAATATCAGATGAAGACAAAATATCAGAAGCCAGAAATCACTGAGTAAGTGGCCGACTACTTAATAATAACTGAAGGAGGGAGTCAAATCAAGAAGTAGATTAAGGATTGTCATTACAGACGAGGGGGGACTACAGGAGCTAAGGATCTACCTACAGTAACTACATCGGCAGATTGACCAGACCACACACTAGAAGGTGAAGGGACGACGACGTTTCGATCCGTCTTGGACCATTCTCAACTCTCACAATCGACTTGAGAATGGTCCAGGACGGACCGAAACGTCGTCGTCCCTTCATCTTTTAGTGTGTGGTCTGGTCAACATACTTCAGCCACGTTATTGTGACTCATCGCCTGCATACATTGGCAGACTGAATTGAGAGTGAAACATGACAAAAACGATGATGGAATTCGTAGTTAATTCAGTAGACAATTCAAGGAAGAAACGCACAGGTCCAGAGAACCTGGCACGGAGGTCAATAGAGATGAAAATTCATCTAGTGAGACAGAAAGCCACAACAAAGTGGCTAAAACTTGACACTCAACCCACACATCTTAAAATAAAGGTGACGACGTTTCGGTCGACTATTATCAAGTTCTGGACTTGATAATGGTCCAGGACGTTTTAGACCAAATGTTTGGACCAGGATAATGGTCCACACATTTGAGATGTGTGGGGTTGGGTGTTTGACCCAGCAAGGGTGAGTGAGTGAGTGAGTGAGTGAGTGAGTGAGTGAGTGAGTGAGTGAGTGAGTGAGTGAGTGAGTGAGTGAGTGAGTGAGGATGAGATGCCCCAGTCACAACACAATGCGGAGGTAACTACAGATATCGAGACGAGAGAAATAACTAAGGTGATGGAGAAGGTAGTGAGGAGGAAGCTAGCAACACACCTGGAGAGAAGGGACCAAGTAACGGACCACCAGCACGGGTTCAGTGATGGTAAATCTTCCCTCGCAAATTTAACGGAATTCTACGACCGGGCGGAATAAATCAGAGAATAAATCAGACAAGAGAGAGAAAGAGTGGGCAGTCTGCATATTTTTAAATTGTCAGAAAGCCTTTGACACAGTATACCAGTAGAGGCTAGTGCACAAGTTGGAGAAGTAGGCAGAAGTGATAGGGAAGGGCTTCAGCGAATAAAGGAGTACCTAGGGAACAGAAGACAGTCTCCAGCGGAATTTCACAAGAGTGGAACCTGTCTACCTTCGACCTATCCTCTTTTCTGATACATGTAAGTGATCTTCCAGAGGGAATAGACTCATTCCTCAAACGTTTTGCCGATGCAAAAATTATGAGGATGATTAAGACGGAGGGCTGTGTATGTCCATACACAGTTTCAAGTGCAGATATGATAGAGCCCAATAGACTCAGGAACCTGTACACCTGTTGACTGACGGTTGAGAGGCGGGACCAAAGAGCCAGAGCTCAACTCCCGCAAGCACAACTAGGTGAGTACACACACACACACACATACACACACACACACACACACACACACACACACACACACACACACACACACACACACACACACACACACCCTAACGACGCTAAAAAAAGAAAGAAGCAGGGAGATATGACAGCAACATATAAAATACATAGGGGGCGTGACAGAGAGGAAATAGACATAATGTTCACACGTCTGTACCATATAGACATGTTTACACGGAATACCAACAGAACAAGGGGGACATCTTCTTGAGGTTATTTCGGGGCTTTAGTGTCCCCGCGGCCCGGTCCTCGACCAGGCCTCCACCCCCAGGAAGCAGCCCGTGACAGCTGACTAACACCCAGGTGGTGGAAGCTGGTGGAAGATGGTGGAAGATGGTGGAAGCTGGAAACTCAGATGAATCATAGAGATATAAGACAGTTTTCTTTTAGCCTAAGAGTAGAAGAAAAGTGGAATGAAGTAAAGGAACAAGTTGTGGTCATAGTTTGANCGAAATTACAACCTATGAATGTAAGATGGGGGCCGGGCTATAGACAGAGTGAAACTATTAGTCAAAAAGGGAGGAGATGGGACACCTTTGCTAGGTACTGGATATTCTTAAGGAATGACTTTCATAAAGAGATACCTTGTTGACATGCTTTCTAAACCCCTTTAGAAGTCAAGATCCTTATTACATTTAGAAGTCAAGATCCTATTACATTTAGAAGTCAAGATCTATTACATGAGCTGTGATGCAAGTTACTCCCGAACTTGTAGATGATGTAGAGACTGACGACATTATGTATGATGATTTTAAAACGTTCTTCAGTATATATATTTGTGCTGCCTTCCCATTTATTCTGAGGTAAATATGAATCTATTTAAGTTAGATAATTCGCAATTTTAAGTGACATGTTTTGTGATAATGTGTCCTGCCCCCTCCTCTCCATTCCCCTTCTCCCGTGTCCCCCTTCCCAGCAGACGTGGTCCATCCCCCCCCCCTGCTAAAGTGTCCTTGGGTACTGTTTCCCCCCCCCCCCCATTCCAACTACTTTTCCTGCTAGAGGCACTCCTAAATACTGCTTTGCCATTTCCCGGATTCACACACCGGCACGCACTCAGTGCAAATCCACTCAACCCCCCCCACCACCCCCCCACTCACTCCCCCTCCTATCTCTCCCCCCCCATTAGGCACTCAATTAATGGTTCCTGTATTTTGCACTCGCGAGATGCAATTTCAAAGATACCCCGTCCTTTCCCCTATAATTAACAAGGGGAAAATATATTCTTACACAAAAATATCAGAACATTCTTTTTTTCTTTACTTACAAACGTCCACAATGAAACCAGCCAGCCAGCTTCTCTGAACTCCGAAATCAGTTTTGGTTCTCAGTTCTAGAATTAAACGAGAACAAGAACTCTTCTTGTAGCATAAAGACTATGGCGGTGTATCAGTTTACGGCACTGTTATTCTGGACAAGAACCTCACAGGTAATTTGGGGCATGTAAATTATCAACTAATACTGTGACAGATTTATCTACACACAACCTTTCAATTTCACAGTTATAACTTCTCACTGTTGCAAAGTCAACCCACTTATGACGGGTCGTCGTCGGCCTCGCTTCTTGCAGGGGTCAGCGTTCGAGCCCCCCTATGGCCAATAGGCTAGGCACCTATCCTTCATTCCTTCTCCTCATATATCCCTTTCAAGCACTATGTAAGCACTGCCTTAGTGCTTTCTCCTCATATTACTTTACATTCACTTTGCTAAGTGTACCGCTGTGATTTATTCACCTTACCACTGTTACTGATTACACGGTAGGAGTTTATTCATCTTCTCACTGTTACTAAATAGACAAAAGCGATTTATTCATCTTCTCACTGTTACTAAATAACTCAGAAGCGATTTATTCATCGTCTCACTGTTACTAAATACTCAGAAGCGATTTATTCATCTTCTCACTGTTACTAAATATAGGAGCTGCCTCGTATGGGCCAATAGGCCTTCTGCAGTTGCCTTTGTTCTTATGTTCTTATGTAAAAGCGATTTATTCATCGTCTCACTGTTACTAAATACACAGAAGCGATTTATTCATCGTCTCACTGTTACTAAATACTCAGAAGCGATTTATTCATCGTCTCACTGTTACTAAATACAAAAAGCGATTTATTTATCAGTTACTAAGTACACCGTTGTGGTTTGTACACTCGGCGGGATCAACAGCTATCACCTTCCCCCTGTTGCTTTCATTACTTCATTTACTGGTCCGTTGTGGTCTGGGGCTTCCACTTAGGTTGCGTTATCGAATCTGCGTTAATGTCACCGCCACTCTTAACACACACTTCTTGTTATATTTTATGGCCGTCATTTCCGTCAAGGAACGTAATCGCTATCCTGCACGTTTGGTAGTTGTACGTCGCTATCCTCCACGTTTTGTACCACTTGCCACACTTCGAGGGCAGTTGTGGTGTTGTGGATTAGTGTTACAGTACTTCAGCAACTCTGTTCTAGCACTGTACAACACAACCAGAGCACTATCACTGTCCTAGCACTGGTCAACACAACCAGAGCACTATCACTGTCCTAGCACTGGTCAACACAACCAGAACACTATCACTGTCCTAGCACTGGTCAACACAACCAGAGCACTATCACTGTCCTAGCACAGTACAACACAGCCAGAACACAATATCACTGTCAAAATAAAATAGAAAATATTAACTATACACGATTGTACATTTACAATTGATTTAGTTAAAAATATAATGTAAGCACGTTATTAATGTGCACAGGGTAATGTTCAGATCAGAAGCGCTGATGATTGATTGATTGATGAAGCCACCCAAGAGGTGGCACGGGCATGAATAGCCCGTAAGTGGTGGCCCTTTTGAGCCATTACCAGTATCAGAAGCTGATACTGGAGATCTGTGGAGGTGCAACTGCACCCTGCGTGACGGGAGATGTCTCCCGGACCAAATGGTGACCAAATGGAGAGAAGAAGCGCTGTTGTTTGTTGTAAAGATTTAGCTACTCAGGACGAAGTGTCCATGTAGCACGGGCTATGGTGAGCCCGTAGAAGAAGCGCTATGCGAGTACGATTATATAGCACTTGGAAGGGAGATGAAGCCAAGGGTTTATGGATATTGCGGGGGGGGGGGGGGGGGAGGAATGGTGCACAACCACTCCTTCATACAGGTCGGGGATTGAACGTCGACCTGCATGAAGCGAAACCGTCGCTCTACCGACCAATCCAAGTGGTTGGGCATAACTTGCACAAGAAAGTCATTATATTGATATTGCACGTAATTATTATAATTATATAATGTCTAATAATAATGATGCGGCCACTAATGGCTTAATACATGAAAATACAGCTTTGTTTACATGCATTTTTTTTAATTATTCAAATATTCTTGAGTACACGATACCGGACACTCTTCATAACAGATAATTTATTATCTTCTTATTTTTGAATAGCGAGACATAGCTAATTCTGCCACTAACTTTCTTTTAGAGATATAATTTAGCAATTTTAGATCTTGTAGATATGTTACATCATTATATACATCGCATTATATGTAGCATTCTCTTACAAGCTTCAAGTTTGAAATTCAAATTACAAGTCAAATTCAAAATTCAAGTTCAAATTGATTACAAGTAATCAATTACAAGCGGGTGTCTCATAAATGAGGTATGCTGTTTCCAGAATGAGAGGTTTCCTTTAGATGAATAATAACCTTCCTTTTTTGTAATTATTTCTTCAAGTATTGCTGTTGACAATAGGGGCAGACAGAAGATTGCAACGGAGAGTGAGGCGGTGGACACTAACGCACACCTCCGCACAATCAAGCTTGCCCAAGTCTCCAATAGTTGACCAGACCACACACTAGAAGGTGAAGGAACTATCTCCAATAGTTCTCAACCACACAGGGAACACAGGTGGAAACTGAGTACCCATATGAGCCACAGGAACGTTAGATGTAACTTTTTCAGTGTCAGAGTAGTTAACAAATGGAATGCATTAGGCAGTGATGTGGTGGAGGCAGACTCCATGCACAGTTTCAAATGTAGATATGATAAGAGCCCAGTAGGCTCAGGAACCTGTACACCAGTTGATTGACAGTTGAGAACCGGGACCAAAGAGCCAGAGCTCAACCCCCGCAAACACAACTAGGTGAGTACACAAACCGTGACACTGACTAGTCAATAACTTCCGTCCAGGTTAGACGACGGACAAATTCACTCAACATGACATTATTTCTGACGTTCAGATCTGTGAACCACCAGAATAATTTACAAGTCGCCCGTTTGAGAATACAATCTAACCCCAGATGCTTTTAAAATATTTTACTGGAAAATCTCTATGCCTGGTAATTGTAGTTTAAAATCTGGATAAAACGTGTCCAGAACCTTAAAACCAACTACACCATATTTGCCAGGATTGAATGTGAGGTTTCATTTAGCATTATATTTTCCTTCATATTTAAATTTTTCCCAAAACTTTGGTTGCTACTAATGGAACTAAATCAACGTAACAAACATTAGCCTTAATGTTTGTTACGTTTGTATATACTGCCTATGCAATAGCCAGCTCTACCGACTCTAACCACCTCTTCCAACAAGAGATCAAAAATAAGGAGCAAATACAATGAACTATACAATTTTGTGATCAATTTTCACAAAATTGATCACAAATTGATCGCATACCATTACTCCCTTTCACAGGTTCTCTTTATACCTGATAAGAAAAATGTAAGTATCTAGTGATTGCAGGAAATGCCTTTATACACAGCAATTCCTTAACAGTTTTGATGTGTTCAACTTTATAAAATATTTTGGAGGCATCAAGGCGAGTTGTAACAGATTACTTTCCGCCTCAAGGACGAGCAGAGCATCGTAGAGCAAGCAGGATTGTATGCAAATTGGCAATTAAAAGGGGTTTAGTTCATCAGCTAGAAAACTATTTAATCAAATATTTGAACAGTGTGCTTAGGGCAATAGTATATATCAGAGGGCAATAGTTCTGTATAACAGAGGACCCAAATGGCCGACAATTCTATGGAATGGGAACGAGTACAGATATTGACGTATCATGGGAGAGAAAGCCTGAAAGGCAGAAGGGGCAACAGTTTTCGGCGATCCATGATTAAGGTTGTCAGAGTAAAGACTAAAATGGCTATCATAACCCTCTAAGCATCTTTACAGCTTCCTCAGTCATTGCAAGAGTTACTGCGGGCAGGTGTTAAGCATAAGGGGGGGGGGGCAGTTGTACACAGGTCTCACAGACATCTGTATTAAAACCAGTTTCAGTCTTATCTGTACAGGACATAATACAATCCAAGAAGCGTCATTACATTTTTGTTTTTCTAATTTCACCCAAAAGTCATAAAGCGTCTTTCTGAAAACCTTATTTTCAACTTTATATCTCTCAATGTTATCTCTCTCTCTCTTTATTAATCCTCTTAATTATTTGGTGATATTTAGCCCCCTAGTACTTTGATCTAGGGCGGCCTGCTATCTCAAGACTCACAGTAACCCACTCACAGTTTAACTGACGACTGTCACAGTAACACACAGTTTAACTGACGACTATCACAGTAACACACAGTTTAACTGACGACTATCACAGTAACACACAGTTTAACTGACGACTATCACAGTAAATCGTTTGTCACAAGGGCAGACCAAGTCACAGCAACGCACAAAGATCTCCCGGCAGTGATTCCATCGTAGTTTCTATAGCCAGCATCTTCATAACACACTCGTTGGTCTCCGCTGTGTGCTATTACACGTATTTTGGAGCCACGAAGAAGTAATACACTGATTTGTATATATCGTCACAACAGTAGCGAATTTATCGTCACATTCTGAAGATTACGGCACAGCAACACAAAACATTTCTACATAAATCACAGTAGAAAGCGCTCAACCAGGATAATCCTGCCATAGCGATTTATTTAATTCTACATCAAAATGCAGACAATATCTTGTAGCAAAGCACTCGGGATTTGTATTTTCTTGTAGACCATTACAAGCAAAGTGATCATGTCATATTCCTGCGTAACAATAATCACTAAAATAGTTAAGTATTTTATTAATATTTTTCTTAGTGAATTGAATATAATGACTCCCATTGATACAGCATGACTCACTCTATTGATATTACGTATTACAGAGAAATTAATTTAACTATTTTCAATAATACTTAAATTCATTTAAATATATTTTTTGATACGGAAATTAATTTAGATACATTTTTAGTCATAAGGAAATTGATATAGCTCTATTTTAGACATGTAGAAATTAATTTAATTCCATTTTTAGTCATACTGAAATTGATTTAGATAAAATTTCAGTCACAGAGAAATTTACTTAGATTTATTTTTTGGGATATTGAAATTAATCTTCCAAGCTTCTCTTAAGGCTTAAGTTGCAGAGGTCTGCTAATTATATATATATATATATATATATATATATATATATAAATATATATATATATATATATATATATATATATATATATATATATATATATATATAAGAATTAGGGGGGCACAAACATTTATAAGCACACACATTTCATTCCGTTGGACCATAGGAGCTTCGAACCTACGACCACTAAAAAATTATTTGCAATTTCAGAAGGCAAATCAATTTAGCTTGTGCGTACTGTTAATGGCGATTTTAATTATAACGACGTTTGTTTGTATTGATTTCCTTTGAATAGCGTCAATTGTGTTCTCGCTGGTACCCTCTCTGGTACCACCTCTGGTGCCCTCTCTGGTACCACCTCTGGTGCCCTCTCTGGTACCACCTCTGGTGCTCTCTCTGGTACCACCTCTGGTGCCCTCTCTGGTACCAATTCTGGTACCACTTCTGACACCACCTCTGGTACAACCTCTGACACGTTAAGAGTGACATAATTTGTTTCGGATCAAAGCTCGAAATATTTTCAACGTTTCATACGGAAAAGTTGAAAATATTTATTTTTTCATTATTTTTCTCTAAATTTAGTCATCTTTAAATATATATTTTTCTCTAAATTTTATTTGTTGATGTTACAGAGCTGTTCCTCGCGGAGCACACCCACAGGAGGACAAATTTTGAACAAATTCTCTTTATATCTCCAAAGATATATACCTCTTTATTGAGAACCTCCAAAGGTAGAATGACTATACAGCACAGTGAAAGGACGTGGGAAGAGGACAGGAGAGGGGGGAACTTGGACCATCATGAACCGAACGCCTACCTGCAAGACGTAAGACCGTTGCTGTACCGACCAGTCCAAGTGGCACGCACTCTAATTACCGTGACCACGTCATCAACAGTGTGTTGCCACTCAGGAGAGACATACACTCACTCTCACACTCCATCCCACTCACTCACAAACACGCACTCACCCTTCCTTCCTCCCACTCACATACAACCACTGAATCTTTACCATCTAGATAAAAAAAAATGCATCTTAATAACCTCTAAAATATACATTTCACAAACCACTAACCGTTTAGTTCTAATACTTGTCGTCCTGCCTATTCTTTGCCATTTGCGTCTATCATTATCCTTCCTCTTATTGGTGTAGCAGTTCTCTGTCTATCATATACTTCCGCAGTTTGAGTTACTACAACTTTACCTCCTGCACCTTTATTTATCAGATTATCTCATTTACACATTTATTACTCTTTAATGCCATAGTCTTCGTGTCTACATTAACATTTTCACAATGACGTTTGTAGTGTTACTGGTATTATCTTCACTATCTTGTAGCACTTCGGGTTTACTCATTTTTAACTTTCGTTAATTTTCGTTATACATGCCTTTACTCTCGTCGTACTTCATGTATTACCAGAGTTTAATTTTTCTTCACCACACTCCTCAAGTATGATTTAGTGTAATTATGTTCGACTTATATTAGCTTTAATTACGTTGTTTGTCAGTTTAGGTGAGGTTCATATAGATATCTTTTTCTTTAGTTTCGTAATTTATCTAACATTCCTTCCTATCAATCACTCTCACGTCGCTTGTCTAGCATCCATCATACCTGTCAATCACTCTCATCAGGGATTGCCTAACTAGTCAAATTTGCGTCATTATGAGTGTGTGGGTGCCAATAAACTACACGTTCACTACACTGCAGTTTCCTTATCAACTCTGAATCACTGGTCTCTCTCTCATAATTGAAGCTATCAACGAGAGAGAAAAGAGTAGGCTTGCAATAACAATAATTTAAAGAAAGCATATGTAGCCTTTCATAGATTTTGCTTAATGAACCTTATCCCCCATAAATTATCCTCAATGCACCTTATTCCCCCATAAATTATCCTCAATGCACCTATCTCCCCAGAACCTGAGTTCAGTCGTCTTCAAGCACTTCGGGTTTATTATACCTTAACAGACCCCAATTGTACCCAAACTAACCCTAACTGCGCCCAAACTGACCCTCGCTGCACTCACTGACCTTAACTGCACCCTTCAGAAAATTCAGGTTACCAACAGCCCAGTAAAGTAATTCCGAAAAAGAAGTATTTGTGGCTGTGTTTTAGGGTCTTCAAACAAGTTTTCGACTTGTCCTGTTATTCCGCCCGTGCTCTTGGTCACTGTCTTCTTTCCTGCTAGTTTATGGTGCTTGTAAAAATATATCTTCCTTGGCGTTTTTCAGGTGTGTGTGTGTGTGTGTGTGTGTGTGTGTGTGTGTGTGTGTGTGTGTGTGTGTGTGTGTGTGTGTGTGTGTTTACCTAACAGTATCAACGGGAGAGTGGCGTCTAGTTCTTAATGCCCCGCCTACTAGCCTTGTTGTACCTGTTGCAATTCAACCTATCTATTTTGTGTGTGTGTGTGTGTGTGTGTGTGTGTGTGTGTGTGTGTGTGTGTGTGTGTGTGTGTGTTATACTATTTGTGCCTGCATGATGGAGCTGCTAGAACTTGGACCCCGCATTTCTAGCCGTCGGCTGTCTAATGTATGGATTCCCGACCTATTTTTTTTTATCATATCTCTCTCTCTCACACACACACACAAACACACATACACACAATTTGTCATCTTAAGAACCAAATACGAACCAGATCCAGATATGAACACTCCTTCACTTCACCTTCACTCACAAGTATCCTCATGATTCTACCTCATCTAACACCACTAGCCCTAATACCCCTCATTTTGAGTATTGACCCCTCATTCTCTTCTCCCTGCCCTCACCTCTTATACTCACACAGCGTTCTATACCTTTTGCCGAACCTAAACTATCCAAAAACGATAGTACTTATACGATGGTGGAACGTACACAAATGGACTGTTTCATCCACAAAAATACTATTGATTTTGTAGAGGCAAAAAAATGCAACATACTTAAATTTCCTAGTATACCCCCCATATATGAACTAAATTAACCCCTATGATATTAGGCTAAAATCAACAGATCATTGCCAAGTAATATAGGTCAACACCACCGCTCTCTTAAGTTTTCGTTAGAAACCGGCCAATAACCCAGTTTTCTCCGGGAGACCATCTTCTGCCCCCCCTCCCCCTTACCTTGCATGACCTAGGGTGAGGGGTGAGGGGTGAGGGGGTGGGTAGTGCAGCGTCATGGGGTGGGTGGGGAGCGACCCTTCCTACTCACGACACCGCCCGGGCATCACCAGGATAACTGCATCCCCCACCCAAACATGAATGGAGATTTCAACGCCTCGCAGATTGGGTTCCAAGGCGTGAGTCAGGGGTGTGGGATTACCATAGGCGTTGCACAATATTAGGTTCTGCGTTGCCGTACATTGTACTAATGAGATGGCCGTATACATTTTGTGCACGAACTACATTTTTGGGTTTTCGTTATTGCATTTCTTCAGTTATGAATAATCATGCACTTTAAATATGTCATATATTTTCTTTTTCCTTCACTGAAACACTGTAAGTAAATGTCCGTTTTATGAGCTCATCCAGAGAAAAAAAATATTACGCTTTCACTAATACACAGTTGAAATTTACCATGTTATTTTTCGCTACATATTTACTGATCACATTTACTAATATAGTTTGCACTGTTCTCACTGTATATCGATCACCACAACACGGCGGGAGATACACACATGTCAAAAGAAGCACAAGAGATCCACAGAAAGATCAACATTTCCTTTCTCGTTCCCTGAAAATAACATTTCTAAGCTTCACTCATTCATATACGGGGTAAACAGTCTTTACACGTGATGTGAAGAAGACACAAGGTAAACAAAAGAACTATGTCAGTCTCGTGTGCATGAAGCGTCCTCCTGTGAAGTGCGCCCGTGTGCTGCTACTGGCGAGCTCTAGGGACGAGGGAGAGGAGAGGGAAGAGTAGTGATGGTCCTATGGAAGTGTGAGAGGAAACCCTGACGAAAATTTTCTTAAAGAGTGTCTCAAGAAAATGATTTAGAAAGATCCTCGCCTAATGAAAGGAACTTTCGGTTAGTGAGTCTAATTCCTGACTGGTGGGTGCAATTCCTGACTGGTGGGTGTAACTCCTGACTGGTGGGTGTAACTACTGACTGGTGGGTGTAACTCCTGACTGGTGGGTGTAACTCCTGACTGGTGGGTGTAACTACTGACTGGTGTGTGTAACTCCTGACTGGTGGGTGTAACTCCTGACTGGTGGGTGTACTCCTGACTGGTGGGTGTAACTACTGACTGGTGTGTGTAACTCCTGACTGGTGGTGTAACTCCTGACTGGTGGGTGTAACTCCTGGCCATCTTGAGGTTATCTTGAGATGATTTCGGGGCTTTTTAGTGTCCCCGCGGCCCGGTCCTCGACCAGGCCTCCACCCCCAGGAAGCAGCCCGTGACAGCTGACTAACACCCAGGTACCTATTTACTGCTAGGTAACACATAGGTGAGATCTCTGGCTATTGGGCTCAGTAATTAGTACAAAAGGTTGAGGATGAAGTCAATAGGTCAACTTTACTGGGAGCTTCGGCATGAACAGGAACCTGGTTAGGGCAGCTTGCAGGGGGTAGTGGGGGGGGGGGCAGACGTGAGGGAACTGGGGGAGTGAGAGGTGAAGAGGGTTTTGAGAAGGGCAAGTAAGCGGGACTTGGGCAGGGAGGCTGAGAGCACCTTGGGCAGAAGAGGGAGGGAGATCCATGGGGAGGAAGTATGGGAGACTTGGGTAAAGAGGAGGGAGATCCATGGGGAGGAAGTATGGGAGACTTGGGTAAAGGGATGGGAGATCCATCGGTAAAACATACGTTTGAATGTTTGAATGATGAAGTTCGAATGAATGTTAATGCGTTTGAATGATGACTCCATGTTTTAAGGTATTACATTGTACAAGTTAGCTTTTCACTATTTTCTTCTCTATTAAGTTGGAAATTTGTCTAAAGTCCCTCAA
>WNGS01163555.1:10622653-10627653 GCA_020271785.1 Procambarus virginalis
CCATCGGCAGGTGAAGCATAGAATACAAAAAACATCTGTCGGATGAAGCATAAAATAACAAAAAACATCTGTCGGATGAAGCATAAAATAACAAAAAACATCTGTCGGATGAAGCATAAAATAACAAAATACATCTGTCGGATAAACATAAATCAGAACCAGGTAAAAATAAAATCACCAGCTAACGAGAAGTAATTAAGAGCTTATCACTAAGATAACATTTTAAAGCACTTCCTCCTCTACGTCTTTCAGGTGTGTTCATCCACCTGACGGTAAAAAAAATGAGACTGTTGTGGAAGGCGCCCGGCCGTCAATACATGCTCCAGTAACGTTAAACCAACGCTGATTTCAACAACGTCCCCAGTGGTCAGAATGTGCAGTGATAACTATGCGTCAACGTAATCAAAGTTGATGATCATTATATCACGTTTATTTGCTCATTAGATCATTATATCAACGTTAAGTAATAAAAGTTTAGGCATAAGTAAATTAAAAATGTTGCTGTAATCTAAGGAGTTACTAGGAAGTTATAGAGAGAGCTTTCTGAAAAGCTCTATTCTCTATTCGAGAATAGAGAATAGAGACTATTTTAGAGAACATAGACTCGACAGAGCGTCTAAATTACTGGGACCGTCTCAAAGCTCTCAAAATGTACTCTCTGGAAAGGAGACGAGAGAGGTATCAAATAATATATACATGGAAGATTCTGGAAGGCCAAGTCCCAAATATGCACCGTAGAATACCACATACTGGAGCGAAAGATACGAAGTGAATTGCAGAATAGAATCAGTGAAGAATAAAGGTGCCAAAGGCGCAATCAGAGAACACTGTATGAACAACAGAGGTCCACGGCAGCTCAATACTCTCCCAGCAAGCATTATAATATTGCAGGAACAAAGATGGATTCCTTTAAAGGCAATTAAATAGGTTTCTGCAAGACCTGTCGGGTAACCGGGTTGTAGTGGATATGTGGGCCTGCGGGCCGCCCCAAGCAACAGCCTGTTGGACCAAGTTATCACAAAACGAGGGCCAGGCTCGGGGAGTTGAGCTCCCGGAACTCTCTCTAGGTATACTGTTGATATTAAAAGGAATACTCTTGATATACTTAAGATATAAATATAAAAATACATGATTTTCATCACTGCATTTTTCAAAGTTAAAATCATGGGCAATGTTTATTACATGTTTAGATTATTTCGTCTATATGTTTGGCGTCTAGGTCTTGTATGTAACTTGTATGTGTCGCCTGTATGTGTCGCTTGTATGTGTCGCTTGTATGTGTCGCTTGTATGTGTGGCTTGTATGTGTGGCTTGTATGTGTCGCTTGTATGTGTCGCTTGTATGTGTCGCTTATATGTGTCGCCTGTATGAGTCGCCTGTATGTGTCGCTTGTATGTGTCACTTGTATATGTCGCCTGTATGTCTTGATTGTATGTCAAGTTTGTATGCCACACTTGAATGCCTAGTTTGTATGTTTCGTTTGTATGCCACGTTTTTGTCTCGTTTGTTTCCAATATACATCTCGTTCGTGACTTGGGCGTTTGTGTACTGACTGCGTGCTGGGTGGTGCGGTTCCATTCATCATCTAGGCCTATACAGATGGACAAAAAAAAATTCTAAGAACCCTGTAGTTTTGTATATTTTGTATGAGAACCTCGTAAACATTCCTTCATTCACACTTGGTTTATTGTTTTAATATTAGTTAATATTCACATATCTGAAGTAAAAATGGATAAACTAATATAATATAATTAATTAAAGAATATGTTACTTTAATTTTTACTCTTCGAGGCATTATAATTTTGCTTACTCCTGTAATCACATATAAAATAAATTTATTGATATTCAAATTACTTGGCAAGATTAATGTATGAGCGTTTATGAACACAACTCTGTTGTACTTGCGGGAAATGAGCTACAGCTCCTTGGCCCCGCCTCTTAAACTTCAATCAACTCCTTTACAGGATATCAAACCGATTGGGCTCTAGTTATTGGATCATTGAAGCCAACTCCTCTTCTTAACCAGGGCGTCCTTATGGAAACCAAAGTACCATATTCCACGTGCTATGAAACCCTAGTTTTCTATGAATCGATTGATTGGGTTAGGCGGGTGGCTTGGGTTCGTGCGTTGGCTGGTAAGGTTAGCACGTTGGATTTTGTAAGCTGTGGCAAATGAAGGGAAGGGAAGTGTTGAAGCTGTGTACAGCGTCCGTCTCTACCACTTCCTAGCACCTACCATTTGTTTGTTATTCTGGCAATTAAAACAATTATATCAAATGTTTTTGCGCCTCATTTCGGTAGTGTCGATCTGTTTCCTTGTTCGTGTACTCCTATGGTAATAATCTCTCCTTGCCTTCCCCTGTGATACACCGTTGAACGTTTTCTGTGATCATGTCTCGACTCTGTGTGTGTGTGTGTGTGTGTGTGTGTGTGTGTGTGTGTGTGTGTGTGTGTGTGTGTGTGTGCGTGTGTGTGTGTGTGTGTGTGTGTGTGTGTGTGTGTGTGTGTGTGTGTGTGATCACATTCAAATATTCAAATATTTGAATGTATTGATTACTAAGTTCAGGTGAACTAACAACGTATGAAACTTGAAGAACTAAAACGCCGAATTGAGCTGAAATAGGTTGAACAGAATACTTTCATTCATAAATGAACAGGGCCTTACACTTACTATTGTTTTAACCATAAATGTGTAGTAATTTTAGATACAAATTCCATCAAACATAATGCACAGAATTAGAATAATAAGGTGTAATTGGGTCAATAAATATAGGAATGGTGAGTTGTAGCTCAGGATAATTTCCTTCAACAAGCAGCACATTCTCTCAATTTGCTACTAAGTAAAAATTGCTATTTTTTTTCCGGACTAAAAACGTCCGAACCCCCATCAACCGGTCAAAAATGATCGTGGCCGATGGATGGAAATCGTGTTTTCGGTTCCTCAAATTTTTACTAATAAACTGGGGCCAGATTCGCGAAAACACTTACGCATGCACGTACGAACCTGTCCATCTTTTCTCAATCTTTGGCGGCTTTGTTTCCAATTATTAAACAGTTAATGAGCTCCGAAGCACCAGGAGGCTATTTATAACAATAACAACAGTTGATTGGTAAGTTTTCATGCTTGTAAACTGTTTAATAATTGGAAACAAAGCCGCCAAAGATTGAGAAGAGATGTACAGGTTCGTAAGTGCTTGCGTAACTGCTTTCGTGAATCTGCGCTCCTGCACTGTTAGCGAATTGGTCGACTTCATTCAAAGTGCGTGACGCATTTGGTGAGGGATGAGCGGAATGCGGCATGAACCAGCATAGGGACTCCGAATTAGTACATCGCATTTTGACGTATAAGGACAAAAAACCAATGTACACACAACACTCATAGAATACATAGAATTGACGTCACGTTCCGTTTTCTGTTCGCGGGTAACGTTATGTTTTGGCACGTTAGTACATCAATAGAGACGTTGCTAGAGAGAACGGCCTGTTCCACCATGGTAGGGAAGGGAACTATCAGGGGAGAAAGCGCCAAGCCATAACGACTATATAGCACTGGGAAGGGGTCAGGATAAAGATTTAGGATGGGAAGAGGGGGAAGGAATGGTGCCCAACCACTTGAATGGTCGGGGATTGAACGCCGACCTACATGAAGCGAGACCGTCACTCTACTGTCCAGCCCAAGTGGTTGGACAGTTCCAACCACTTGGTTGGAACTGTCCAACCAAGTCCTGTCCAACTAACACACACTTCTTGTTAGAAGCGTGTTCCAAGCAATGACTTAAATGTTATCAGAGTTAAAAAATTGCTCTTACGCACGAATGCACGTATATAGTTATTAATTACCATGGTATATCACAATCTATAATAGGGGTATTTTTTCCCCATGGTATATCACAATCTATAATAGGGGTATTTTTTCCCCATGGTATATCACAATCAGTAACACATACTTGTGTATGTGTCACAGTCAGCACTGAAGACTATTAACGTATGGTCGTGCTCACTTCAGAATCATTGCTTTAAGCACGTTCTTAAAACGAATTATTTTGCACTTCAACTCACCTTACCATATATATATTGAGCCCCTTACAGACCCAGTGTACTTTACAAGTCGAATATGAGGTTAATTATATTTTGTATTATTTACCAATTTAGTACGACTATTTCGCCAGGTGTATAATTTTGTTCAGTTCTACACCAAAAATATTAAGCGTTTAGACTATTCAATCTTGAATTAATTAACGAAAACATTAGTAGGAGATGTTTACCAAAACACGTGACGAACACGTCTTCCTATCTGGCCCATGGTTTCACATCCACAATGACCAATGATGACGATTGTATAGTAATTACCAGCACATGTAACAATATTTAGTACATTTGCAATATAAACAAACACTATCTGCATTCTACATATGTATATTAAAGAAAAACTTTGCCCAATGTATACCTATATTTAACACATAACAAAATATGGATCATTAAATACTGGTTCATTATATAGTGTTGTTAATTGCCAAGTGTATAGATTCTGTACAGTAGACACAGGTCAATGTATATTCGTTCCATACACATATTATAATAGACGTTGACCTCTGTATACTATCTCGACGTACACGGCACACTAGACCCTAGTGTATGTGTAGTATAATCTCCGTGTACATTATACACTGGCTTCCGTATACTAGCTCTACACACAGAGACTGTTCAGTAAGTATCTCTAGCACAATGAACCAATTTATCCCAAACCGCACCCACTTGACAGTGATCTGAGCAAGAAGGCGGACCACAAGATCAGATTAATCTCACCATGAGACTCCATTAAGAGCCTTGAGATCACTCCGCCCTCTGGATCTTCGACCCTTCAACGTCACGGATCACCACTAGACGTTTCTCCTGTCTCCCTCCCTGTTCCACGACCCGTCGTTGCCCTCCTTTCCCTGTTCCAGTCCCTCTCTCACACTTGTTGTTGTTGTTTTAGATTCAGCTACTCGGAACTAAAG
>WNGS01163555.1:10632653-10634231 GCA_020271785.1 Procambarus virginalis
TCATTAAAATTAATTCGAATTGTATGGTTGTATTGTGTATAGTTCATTCGTGAACTAATGAACTACTCATTAGTTATTTGGTAAATATCATCAAGGCTACGCAGGCTGTGGATTATTGCTAGGGAGGGATGAGAAAGATGGTGTTCTGCTATTCTGGTAGGCGACGGGCCGCCGGGGGTTTTTTTCGGTGGTGGGGTCTCTTAATCGTTAGGTCCCGAGTGTGGTGCACCATGTTGTTGGACATGATAGGCCCAACGAGACAGAACTTTTGTGCTGAGAAGCAACACGAAGGCAGACCGAGCTGTTGGGTGTCTAGCAACATTCGACAGGCAGAAAGAACTGTGGTGCTAGCAACACGACAGGCAGACAGAACTGTTGGTGCTAGCAACACGACAGGCAGACAGAACTGTTGGTGCTAGCAACACGACAGGCAGACAGAACTGTTGGTGCTAGCAACACGACAGGCAGACAGAACTGTTGGTGCTAGCAACACGACAGGCAGACAGAACTGTTGGGCGGTAGCTCTTAACCCGTTCCGCCGCGGGGCGGAATCTTTTGGTGTCGGTCCTCGTACAAAGAACGTCGCTTTTCGCCGCATGCGTTATTTAAACCAAAAATTGTCGACTAGACAATGGAAGCGGCTCCCGAAAGTGACGCACTGTCCCGTTTTTTGTTTTGGATCCTCAGGCTCGTTGGGAGAGGACCTTTCACTGACCGTTTCTGACCCTGGAAAGCTTATGGCGGGCGGACTTGGTGCTGCACCCGTGGAGGCACAGGTGCGTCGTTACCTGAGACCATAGCCTAGGCTCGTAAATTGAGTACAGTGTGAATTGCTGGGATAATGCTACATCATGTGGTTTGGTGCGTGACGGGGTGGGGGGGTGGGGTGGGAGAAGTGGGATGGGTGGGTGGTTGGTGGTGGGGGTGTGGGGGTGGGTGGTTATGTGGGGGTGGTGTGGTGGGTGGTGGGGGTGGTGGTGGTGGGGGTGGGGAGTGGTGGGGGTGGGTGGGGGTGGGTGGTCGGGGTGTGTGCGGGGGGTGGGGTGGTGGTGGGGTAGGGGGGCGTGGTGGGTGGATGGGTTGGGGAGGTGAATGGGGTGGTGGTTGTAGGGGGTGGTGGGGGTGGGGGGATGGGGTGGTGGGGGTGGGGGTGGGGGGGGTGGTTGGGGGTGTTGGGGGTAGTGGGGTTGGTGGTGGTGAGGGTGGGTGGTTTGTTGGTATACTTTTGAGTTGAAGTGAATCAATGGTAATGGCTGCCGCAGTAGTTGACAGTATATTATTGAAATGATAAATGAGATTAACACCACGCAAAAGGTTTGCCGCGAAAGGAATGATGAGGAAGGCTGCAGTAGTATGCCCTCATAGAAGTGGACGGCGCTCCTCAATATCTCAATATAATATATATATTCCTATCACATGGAACCGGTCAACCAGAGACACATTAAAAACCGGAGGAACATAAGCGGCCATATCAAAAGCGCAACAATAAAACAGACAAAATTGAGACGGATATCCACGTTTCGGTAAAGGTCACACATCAAGCATCGGAAAAGTCTGGCAGTATACCCAATAGACTCG
>WNGS01163555.1:10653671-10658671 GCA_020271785.1 Procambarus virginalis
CGTTGCAATAGACGGAGGAAGATAGATCTAATGGTTGCAATAGACGGAGGAAGATATAGATCAAGCGTTTGCAACAGATGAAGGAAGACTCAATATGGCGTTGCTTCTTTTTGCAATTTTGCCTCTACCCTATTGTTAAATAATTTAGCTGGCTATTGGATGCATTATTACCCCTATCCAATTACAGGCTAATTCACGTGTTATCCTCCAATCTAATCCTGAGCTTAGTCAAGTTATTCAGCTGTACCTATCAGTGCGGTGTATCTACTCAGTGTAAAAACAAAATAAAAATATTATTTTTATTTTCATTGAAAATTAGTGCGGAAGAAAGTTTCGAAACTTTACAAGCTCAAAACCATATCGGCTTGGTGTACTTGTGGGCGGGCTTCAGCTCTTGGGTCCCACTTGACGGGTGGAACAAGTCAGAGAGATCAGTTAAGAGAAAAGATTACGTTAATGGAAATAAACCTCGCATCACTGATAAGAAAAAAAAAAAACATGAGAGATATGATCACCACATACAAAGTACTAACAGAAATTTATAAGGTTAGACACGAATAGACTATTTAATACGGGTGGAACAGTGAAGGCAAAAATAACTTTAGTTGTTCCAGTGTAGTAAAGATATTAAAAGAACTAGGAAGGGAAGTGGTGAATGCAGCTTTCATGCACGGTTTCAAATGTAAACACATACACCAGCAGCTTGACGAATGACAAGTGGGACCCAAGAGCTGAAGCCCCCCTCCCACAAGTACCCCCTCCCCCCCTTAGCTGAGTGCAGCTAGGTGAGTACAGGCTAGCAGACATACGGTTAAGTAAGACATTACGGAAGATTTACTGCCAATAATCCTTAAACATCTGAACTATAAAAAATCTACTGACCTATTATACCACTATTCATCTCTCCATTAAAAATAATTTTAAATGCGATTTCTCTGACCCCAAAACAGCACTCGGGCGCCAAGCACTCGTAATACCTCTGGCAGAGTCCTCATGGTACAGCTAACAATTGCATCAATCCACAATTTGGCACCGCTCCTGTGCCAGGTATACAACGGGCTCACCATAGCCCGTGCTACTTGGAACTTGTTCCGAGTAGCTGAATCTATTACACCAATACAACGTTCATCAATCCAGAAATTTATACATTAAATTATGTCTTTGTAAGTATGCGAGCTGTTGAAAGCTCTAACAATATAACAACCCCCGTGTCACTAGGCTCTCGAAATTGCCCGGCAATCATAAATTTACTCAAAATAAGTCTCTTGAATAGGTTTTAATAGTATTTCTGGGGAGAGTATTAGTTGATTTTTTTATTGCTATTAACCGAATTAGCTGGTCATTAATGCAGCTTTCCTAGACTACACAAAGTGTTACATAGTTTGTCAAGCGCTAGCTACCTCGGATAGGATAACCGAAGAGCCGGTAAGTGCTGGCTAGGATGAAGATTTAGGAAATCTTGAATATACGACATACACAAAATATTTTTTTTCAATAGTACATGAGGTACTTCTGCATTAGTGTAGCTACCCTAGACTATATGAAGTGGAGTACAGTGTGTCAAAAAAGCTAACTAGGTGATGCTAAAAAATCCCCATCACACAGGATGGTTAGTCATACAGAGGCATGTGATAGGCAGTCTGCACTGGCAGACTCCGGATGCATTTTGAGGATATATCATCAACACAAGATTGAATAAGGTAGCAGTGGTAATACAAGTCCCCATCTCACTAAATATCCCGAACAATAACATGAACAACTCCACGGGAATATCAACCACTATTTCGCTAGCAAATGCGTCTCAATTTTTATTTTACGAATTGACAAGCTGAAATACACAACAAGGGCTGGTGTCTTCATTTCTAAGTTGCTTAGGTCTAGGTCACTGGCCCGCATGGTTTACCTAAATATTCCCATCTCACCGGATGGTCCGTGGAAGGATAGCTTGCTTGAGTTACCTAGAAAACCTAGGTTACCTAGAACCTAGGTCCCTAGACATGTACCTAGAAAATGGTACCTAGAAAATCCAGGTATTTTATGACATTTGTTCTATTATAAAAGTTGATCATACACTCATGGCGTGAGAGGCAGGTGGTGTGGTGTGAGAGGCAGGTGGTGTGATGTGAGAGGCAGGTGGTGTGATGTGAGAGGCAGGTGGCCGGGCATAAGAGCCAGATGGCCCGGCATAAGAGCCAGATGGCCCGGCATAAGAGCCAGATGGCCGGCATAAGAGCCAGATGGCCGGCATAAGAGCCAGATGGCCCGGCATAAGAGCCAGATGGCCCGGCATAAGAGCCAGATGGCCCGGCATAAGAGCCAGATGGCCCGGCATGAAAGCCAGCTAGATGGATGAGTTCGGAAGCCAGAGTGGACGCGAGGCGTGAGAGGTAACAAACTCAGCCATTCCATCACACGTGGGAGAGGGCCTTCCACTCTCCCGCCTCTCCCAGAGTACAAGCACTCATCTGAGGGGAAAACCCTCCCTTGCCCATTAGAATCACCGTCATAAAACCTGTGCTTGTATTCTGCTTGTATTTGTATCGTATCTGCTGTATTTGATGAATAAATCTTCACTCATACACCGCAGAATGACCATGAATGAGGTGGTCTCCCCCAAATGCATTTAACTTTATCAAATAACATCCACGAACAAAAACAGTAACACATATAACGTATCTTAACATAATTCCAATCGAGATTATTATTATCAGATTGAGCAAGAGATTGCCTCCGCCACTCTGGGGTCGCAATGATTAGACGATGTAAAGATTCACTCCAGGCTCTAGAGTGCGAGTGGCCTCAGCCGACAGACAGGCCGCCAGCTGCCTTTGTAACGTGTATTTGCAAATTCTTTACTGAGGACGTACCCGTTAGCAAAACAAGTTTGGCAAACGCATAAGCTGTGGAGCTGGCTGGCGGGAGAGAGGGTGAGCTACACCTCCTCACTTAGTTGCCCTCTATTGTATTGGTCTGTCTCTGTGTCTGTCTGTCTCTGTCTCTGTCTGTCTTATTCATTCTCGCCGTGTTTGGGACTGCCAAGTAAGCGAGGTTTTTTATTCCCACCTTCGTTCTGTGCCCTGTCCATCTCTGTCTAGTAATTAAATAATCCGTCTCTTTCTCTATTAATAGATCACTCTTTCTTCCAATACAAAAGTATGACTTTCTTTGAATTAAACACCCAACCACTTGGGTGGACGGTAGAGCGACGGTCTCGCTTCATGCAGGTCGGTGTTCAATCCCCGACCGTCCAAGTGGTTGGGCACCATTCCTTCCCCCGTCCCATCCTAAAACCTTATCCTGACCCGTTCCCAGTGCTATATAGTCGTAATGGCTTGGCGCTTTCCCTTGATAATTCCTTCCTTCCTTCGAACTAAAAAGACAAAAAGACCAACGACAAAAAACTAACTAATAAAAACAAATGAGAACACAAAAATAATTATTATTAACAAGGACAAGAACGACAAGAACACCTAAACTTAACTCACGCCCTTTGGCACAAAGACAGAGATCCGCTATACCACAGGATATGTGTAAAGGAATTACTTTGAAGTCATCATACCCGCGCGAGCATACTTGTATGAGACGTGAGCCATACAGGCCACCAATGGTAAGCTAACTCCACTGTGCATATCACCCTTGAGGCAACCACCTGCAACACCGCCCCCCCACTGCAACAGGGCGGAGAACCCTCAAATTGCAACACCCAGTAGTACACTGACACTACACTAAGGGGGAAGGACCCCACCACCAGTTGGGTGTAGCCACCACCAGCTGGGTGTGTCCACCACCAGCTGGGTGTGTCCACCACCAGCTGGGTGTAGCCACCACCAGCTGGGTGTGTCCACCACCAGCTGGGTGTATCCACCACCAACTGGGTGTATCTACCACCAACTGGGTGTAGCCACCACCAGCTGGGTGTGTCCAGCACCAGCTGGGTGTGTCCAGCACCAGCTGGGTGTAGCCACCACCAGCTGGGTGTAGCCACCACCAGCTGGGTGTATCCACCACCAGCTGGGTGTATCTACCACCAGCTGGGTGTAGCCACCACCAGCTGGGTGTGTCCACCACCAGCTGGGTGTGTCCACCACCAGCTGGGTGTGTCCACCACCAGCTGGGTGTAGCCACCGCCTCGTAAACAACTACCCACCAATAATCCAATAAAAAAAACCAATAAAATAATAATAATAATAATAAACCAATAAAAAAGTATTAATGTGTAAGCTGATGAACAGTGGAATTAACTGAGGTATGCCAGCTTCCCCATTCAAAGTTTCGAAGAACTTCTTGTTCATCGTCAAATTTAAAAAAAAATACACAAACAAACAAAACTTCAAAATTACAGACAAGTTTAATCAAGTAGAGACATAGTGCTCGAGTTCAAATAAAAAATAAGTAAAGTTTTCCTAATGACTAAGGGTACGATTTGACACTTAACTATACCGTCAAAATGACTTTACTTACACTGTGGTCAGACCAGAGAAGAAAGTACCGTTCATAATAATGATAAACACTTATTCGAAAATAAATTACCAATTTCAACGGTTCTAGAAATCTATACAAAAACATACAAAAGAAAGTATAAATTATCTGTAAACCTATACTGAACAGTTCAAATACATAATAACTAATTATCAAACAATTTGACAAGCAACATCCACAAGACAAACAATAAACAAAATGAATTCCAAGAAAAAACTGAAAAACATTATAAAAGGGGAAACTAAAACAATTATTTAATAATTATAAGTTATGAGTTAACTGAATATAGGAACTTGGTTCTGCAAAGACTGACGCAGGGAAAGATGAGGGAATAGCGGCCGGGTCGCGACACAGACATTATAGGTGAGGCTTCATGGGTAAGCGTGAACCAAAGTGGGAGTGTCGAAGCAATCTATAGAGGAACCAAAGTGGAGTGTCAAAGCAAATGTAGCTTTACGAATGTTTGCTACATCCGTACGTTCATGTAGACAGAGAGAGACTTACATTCCAGCTCACATTCA
>WNGS01163555.1:10663671-10668574 GCA_020271785.1 Procambarus virginalis
AAATATTCATTACTGAATAATCTTTACAAATATTCTTTACTTCCGTTCCTTAGTGAAACAAAGGCCACGAACACCGTAATTATGAGGAATTTGGTCATTAAGAGATTTAGTGTTAACTGAGTAGCAATTACCTCCTCACGAATGAGGAACAATCGGCGGGAGGCACCTTTAGAAGCTCAGGTTATGAGTGGAGATTATGAGTTATGACATATGCAGTGCTTAATAAGCCTATTTGCCCCTCACCCCTTCCTCATAATGTGTGAGTTATCGACGCGATAATTCCCGGCCCATTACCCTCATGCTATCGTATGGGAAACTTCCTGACGAATGGTTATCACAACCCATTGATGACCTTCGCTAGAAATATAATTATGAAGGCTAATTAGGGCAGTGATTGATGACCCAATTGGGCAGACGGGTCATTATATCCTAACCTGCGAATCTTAACCACCGCGGCGTCAAGATTCTGGTGATTTAGTGGTGAAGTTATAAAAAGCTGCGTACAAAAGTTGACGCTGCTTCAGAGTACTGTGTGACAGCCTCGTTAGGTTAGGTGGGTTAGGTTAGGTTAGGAGGATTGGGTTGGGTTGGGTTGGGTTAGGTTGGGTTAGGTGGGTTGTGCAGGCTGGGTAGGTAAACACCACTTAAAATATAACGCTTCATGTACTGATGGTGATTTTTTTTATGACAATGATAGTGACGATGCTAATGATAGTGAAGTTGACGAGGACGATGACGATGGTGATGGTGATGATGATAATGACCATTTCAGCACTGTAAGTCTTGGTGACAAATCATGAAAACTCAGAACTTTAAAGGCGATTCAATTAAATCAATTTCTATTTTCTTTGGCACGACCCCCCCTTTCTGAATTCTTCTATCCCCCTTTCCGTTTTCTTTAATCTCCCTCTCCGTTTTATTCAACCTCCCCCCACCTCCTCTTTCGTTTCCTTTGGCACCCTTCTCAGTTTTCTTCCGTCCACCTCTTCATTTTCTTCAGCCCCTTTCTCACCGTTTTCTTCAGCCCCTCTCCGTTTTTTTTTCGGCTCCCTCCCCGTTTTCTTTGGCTTTTCCTCTAAATTAATCGAGTATTTTAGACTCTGTTCCAATACTTTACCTTTACCGAAAGGTGAGAATGCTCCAGTGATGCTCCGCTGATGCTCCAGACTCATCTTGTGAGAGGCTGTGAGCATCCTCTCACAAGACTGACGTAATACCATCACACTGGCAGGTCGGTCCATTATCTCATAATGCTCTTTCATATCATCTTTCATATCAGTCTCAACTGCACAGTTAAACCGAGTTTGGGAAAATCCTCACCGTATTCTGTAAACAGGTTCGGTTGATTTAAGTCTATATTTAAGGGTGACATGTGTCATAATATATATATATATATATATATATATATATATATATTATATATATATATATATATATATATATATATATATATATATATATATGGTACCTTGTGACCACCATGCGACGAAATCTAGCTAAAACAGATTCACACACATTATAACAGAATCGAATCACAGATTCACACACTCACATATTACAGAATGACACGAGCCGCAACACACTGAACACATTGGAAATATAATTGCTTTGAAATGCATTTTGAGAATGGTACACGGATCAAACTTGATATATTTAATTTTTTTTGTTAATTTTGGTTTTATCTACAGATATTTCAGGGATATTAACGGAACGTAACTCTCTTTTTTTTTGAGAACACCAAAAATGGTCACTTGTGACAACTTCCCTTGATACACTCCACAACATCTCCTTGGATTAAGTCCTTGGAGTAAGTCCTTGAAATAAGTCCTTGAAATAAGTCCTTGGAGTAAGTCCTTGGAGTAAGTCCTAGAGTAAGTCCTAGACTAAGTCCAAGAGTAAGTCCTGGAGCAAGCAGGACCAAACGTACCGAGGTAGAATAATAATAATAATAATAATAATATAATAATAATAATAATAATACGAAGAAAAATTAGAAAGCGATGGAACAAAAAAAAAGGAATATGAAGAACAACATGAATAATACGGAAATTAAAAGAAGAGGCCAAATAATATAAGATATAGAAGTAGAAAGAGAAGAAAGGGGGAGAGGAGACAGAGGACAAGAAAACTGAGGAAGAAGAGGAGAGGCGGAATAAGAAAGTAAAGAGAGGAACAATAAAAGGAAGTAAAGAAAAAATAAGAAGAGACGAAAACGGACACAAGAGGAAGGATAAGAGCTAAACCTAAAGGAAGATGAAGCAGAGGAACACAAAGAAGAGGCAGAGCGGAAGGTTAGAGGAGGAGGAGGGGGGGGGAGGGGGACAAAGAGATTTTTTGTTATATCTATAGATAAAGGAAGAGGTACCGGGAGCAGCCACCTGCCAGAGACCGACTGTGGGGGGCGCAAAAAGATGGAAAGTGTAATTGTCAAATTGCCAACCTTACGACCACCCCCCCTCATCAGAGCGTCTTTAGGCCTTCTCCAAGCTGTTGTTCATCTATCTTAATCACTAAGCCTTGACCTCATCCAGCCTTAAAGAAAAGATTACGCCTTGCTTGCTATTTCCCGCGCAGGTGTTTATATGTGGCGGGAGAGGCACGCCATAGTGTTGTTAGAGCGCCAATTATATCATTCCTCACTGGCGATCAACCGCTAACTTCTACCATCTAGGTTATAGCGGCCCTCTGGAGGCTCCGGAACTGCTCCGCCATCGCTCTCTTCCTTGCGGGTAAATGATGTTAGAATGCTCCCAAGCCGCGTCACTGCTCGTCACTGCTCGTCACTGCCTGTGCCGTCTCTCACCGGACCAGGCTGAGTTTAACCCACCAACACACACCGAACTACGACTTTGGTACAACGTTTCGAACAAATTTTAACACCACCAGTTATAACACCAATATAGCAAGTGTAACCAACGTTCTAATACGTCATAAACCGTCAGCCCAGTTGTACAAGCGGAAAATAGAGACAGTTAAGGTTTGTGTTTCCAGGGATTGGTGCTATAATAAATATAAATGGGGTTTTTACGCTGGTTTAAAACCCGGCTCTAGGTCACACATGGGAGCTGTTATCCTGTTATCTTAGGAGAGTTCACCACGGGCAGGGAGGGGTAGACACGCGCAATTAGGCAGGAAAACTAGCAGACAGACGGACAGTTACAAGACAGAGCAGACAATGACAAAGATACAGTGAGGAGATTTTCAGGAGACAGCGCTAAGTCAATGTTACTATATAAACTTGGGAGGGATAAGAGGACAAGAACAGGGGTGAAGAGAAGGAACGGTGCCCAACCATTTGGACGGTCGGGGGATTGAACGCCGACCTGCATGAAGCGAGATCGCTCTACCGTCCAGCCCAAGTTGGGTTGGTTGGATAGGCAAAACTATTGTGTTTTTTACGTTGGCAAATTCAGAGAATGCACAGAGAATTGCACAGCGCAATCACCCTTCAATTGTGTTACCCTTAAAAAAAAACAAAAATAAAAAACAAAATATGCAATATGGCCTAACCTGGGCCTCATAATACCAGGCCTAACCTGGCCCATCATAATACCAGACCTAACCTGGGCCATCATAATACCAGACCTAACCTGGGCCGTCATAATACCAGGCCTAACCTGGGCCATCATAATACCAGGCCTAACCTGGGCCATCATAATACCAGACCTAACCTGGGCCATCATAATACCAGGCCTAACCTGGGCCATCATAATACCAGACCTAACCTGGGCCATCATAATACCAGGCCTAACCTGGCGTCATATCCGGCTACTGGGCCATCATAATACCAGGCCTAACCTGGGCCATCATAATACCAGACCTAACCTGGGCCGTCATAATACCAGGCCTAACCTGGGCCGTCATAATACCAGACCTAACCTGGGCCATACATAGGCCGCCTGGGCCGTCATAATACCAGGCCTAACCTGGGCCTCATAATACCAGACCTAACCTGGGCCTCATAATACCAGGCCTAACCTGGGCCGTCATAATACCAGGCCTAACCTGGGCCGTCTATACAGACTAACGGCCTCATAATACCAAGCCTAACCTGGGCCGTCATAATACCAGGCCTAACCTGGGCCGTCATAATACCAGGCCTAACCGGGCCGTCATAATACCAGGCCTAACCTGGGCCGTCATAATACCAGGCCTAACCTGGGCCGTCATAATACCAGGCCTAACCTGGGCCGTCATAATACCAGGCCTAACCTGGGCCGTCATAATACCAGGCCTAACCTGGGCCGTCATAATACCAGGCCTAACCTGGGCCGTCATAATACCAGGCCTAACCTGGGCCATCATAATACCAGGCCTAACCTGGGCCATCATAATACCTGGCCTAGAAACCTAACTGCTAACCTAACCAAAGGAGGTACGAGCGAAAGCAATCGACCAATCGAATCGAGTCCGATGCATAGAAATACGTAAGATCTATCTGAGCCGCTGGCAAGATGCATTTGTAACGTTGGATGCTGTAACATAAACCAAAAAAAAACTCGACCAATTGGCTGAGAGGACGGGACGATGTGTTCTGATGATAATGATGATGATGATGATGATGATGATGATGTCAAGGTGTTGAGCGGGTCAATATAGCCAGGTGGAGGAGGACCACCAGTGTGTAATGACCTCTCAGGTAGGTATTGTGCCACACACACACACACACACACACACACACACACACACACACACACACACACACACACACACACACACAACCACACACACATACCACACACACACACACATACACACTCACACACACTTTGTAGTTTCAAAGCGTTATATGACAAAGAGTGCTGGGAAGACGGGGCACCACGAGCATACATCTATCCTGTAACTACACTTAGGTAATTACACACACAAACACACTTATGTTTGGATCAACATTCTGATATTT
>WNGS01163555.1:10668599-10682878 GCA_020271785.1 Procambarus virginalis
TGTGTGTGTGTGTGGTGGGGGTGTGGTGGGGGTGTGTGGTGGTGGGGGGTTGTTTTGTGGTGTTGGTGGTGGGTGGTGGTGGGGTGGTGGTGGTGGGGGGTGGTGGGGTGTGGTGGGGGTGTGTGGTGGGGTGGTGTGGTGGGGGTGTGTGGTGGGGGTGTGTGGTGGTGGTGGTGGGGGTGGGTGGGGGTGTGGTGGGGGTGGGTGGGGGGTGGGTGGGGCGTGTGGTGGGGGTGTGGTGGAGGTGTGGTGGTGGTGGGGGAGTGGTGTGGGGGTGTGGTGGGGGGTTTTGGGGGTATGGTGGGGTGTGTGTGGCGTGAGGATATGTGGCGGGGAGGGAGGGAGGGATGAGAGAGAGAGAGAGAGAGGAGAGGAGAGAGAGAGAGAGAGAGAGAGAGAGAGAGGAGAGAGGAGGAGAGAGAGAGAGAGAGAGAGGAGAGAGAGGAGAGAGAGAGAGAGGGGGCAGACATAATTCTTATTTACTATACTGTACGACAATTTAGGCTGAAGAAGCCGGCGTTTTTTAACACGAACTCGCGCTAAAGATCTGAGCACATCACAATCTCCTTTACAGCACCTCGATGCTGTAACCTGTACCCATACCACTGTACCTGTAACTGTACCCACTCACCTGTACCTGTACCTTTATCACTCTATTTGCCCCTGTATCTAAATCGGGAACAGAATCTCTGCCTGAATGATGTCCTATCACAATATATTTCCCTTATACTTCCTGTAATTATACGAGTACCTGTGCACCTGTGCCTGTACCTGTGCCTGTACCTGTGCACCTATGCCTGTACCTATGCACCTATGCCTGTGTGGCGAGTCAGAACGGAGGAGAACCATGCAACGTTACCACATAAAGTTAACACTCCAGAGGTGGTCTGAAAAAAATGTCTCCTAGACTTTAATCCGGACAAATGCAAAGTTACGAGGATAAGAAACAGGAGAGAGACCACCACCTAAAAGCATTGGAGAACGACGGGGGAGGCAGCATGCTGCATCAGACACTGAAACACTTAAGGACAGACATGACCCCAAAAGCTACAGACCGAGACATTTTTAACCTTGCGTTGATGGTCAGAATCATCCTTGTACTCCTTCCAACTACCGTAGTAATATTCCTCTAAGAAAAGCAAGGAAAAGTAATAACGTCTCCCGGAAAAAAACTACCAAAATGAGAGTATTAAACCCTTAAACTGCTCCTCTCGTCATATGCTATTTTTTCCCCATTTGATTTCCGAACTACTTTGAAAAATGCGCAATAATTCTCAATACCTGCGCACGTTAGGGGGGGGGGGGTGAAGCGTTGTGAAGTCTGCAGGCTGAGTCAGAGAGAGCCGGAGTGTGCTGCCTGTGACACATCACCTAGCTAGAGGTCAGCTAGGTCAGCAAAATCCCAGCAAATTGAACCATAAAGATTAGAGAGGATTACGTGTGGAGATTGGGAGGTGCTGGATTAATGATAGGAGCTAGGATGAGAATTTATGGAGGCTAGGGGGAAAATTTGAGGTGTTTTGGAGGTTGAGGGCATGGTGAGGGTGGGGGGCATGAGTTGTAGCGTGAGTAAGGTGAGTAAGGTGGGGGAACTGAGCTTAGGTGCATCATTGAGTAAGTAGGCAAAATAGATGAGTAACTGAAAAATTAACTGATAGCGTGACACCGAGAAGTTTGAGGGGGAAAAGGTGGGCAGTGGAGGAGGAGGGCACTAAGGAACTAGGTGGTGGAAACAGATGTTTGTTGTTATAGATTCAGCTACTCGGAACAAGTTCCAAGTAGCACGGGCACGGGCTATGGTGAGCCCGTTGAATACCTGGCACAGGAGCGGGGCAAGAAGCACGGGGCTATGGTGAGCCCGTAGTGGACTTACCTGGCACAGGAGCGGTGCGTGTCGTGGAAATAGAGAGGGTGGGCAGTGTAGGTGGGAGGGGCACTGGTAGTGGGAGGGTCAGTAATCCCGCCCCACTGTCAAGGAACATCAGCACCCAACAATAAGCACCAACAGGGGGCCACAAACGCATTCTAATACCCCGGGTTCCTGGGTACACAGACCGCTCTACTACCCCCCCCCCCCCCCGGGGCCTTCTCTTGACAAGCAGTTGACAGAGCCACTGGCCGCTATGGTAATTACTTGTTATTATTTACCAGTAGTGGGAACCAATAAGTAAATAATCATTAAACCTTAATGTTAAGTAAATCCGGATTCACTTACACATTTGGATCAAATGAGTAAGTTATTTTATATGTATTGCAGGGTGAACAGTCTGAGGTACAGGACGGATATAGGCTGGGCTGGGTCGATCCTATCAGTCTTATAAAGAGTAATATAGCACAAGAGTGACTCCCCCTCCAGAAAATAAGTGAAAGGTGACTTGCCGAGTGCCTAGATGTAAGATATAAGTTATATGTTAACTATCATCTTAACCGACTTCTTGGGGGCCGCCATGAAGAGGGGGGGAGGTGACTCCCAATTAAGAGAGGGGGGTCAGACCCCCGCCCGCCGATATCAGTCTACCAGCACCCCTCCCCACCCACTCACCAGTCACCCTGCAAAGTTGGGTGCGGCTCTAGCCGCAATTAGTCGTTAATAAAAAAAAATGTTAGGTACAAACTTGGACGAAAACCCTGTGTTTTTTTCCGTTTTGTGTTTCGTCTCAATATAACATCATCTCATTATTCCCCATTTCCACAGTCCCTGACATTACCATTAAAAAGTACAACACAGAAGAAATCGTAAAGGCAGAAAATAGCTAAATCCAAATCGCGAGAGAGATAAAATAACCCGCCTCCCGTTCCTCAGTGAACATTAGCGGCCGCAGCAGGGGGGACTTGTGTAGCTATTAATCTCCTTTGTCCCCCCCCCAACCCCCTCCCTAACCCCCTTCCTGATCATCAGCATGATAACCCCTCTCGCACCCCTCTCACACCTCGCCAGCCACACCTCAACACAAGCATATTTGTCCCAGTCTTTGTTGTGGGTAAAACTTGACATTAACACGATTAATGTCAGTTAATGGAGCCCTAACCGATCTCCACTCGTTAGGGCTCCATGGTGCGCTTCCCCCGTCTCCTGCATTACCTTACTGGCGCCAGAAGCAGTTACGCAAGTACTTACGAACGTTGCTGTTAAAGATTCGCTACTTGGAACAAACAGCTCCAAGTAGCACGGGCTATGGTGAGCCCGTAGTTACTTACGAACGTGTACATCTTTCCTCCATCTTTGACGGCTTTGGTTACATTTATTGAACAGTTTACAAGCATGAAAACTTCCCAATCAACTGTTTGTTATTGTTATAAACAGCCTCCTGGTGCTTCGGAGCTCATTAACTGTGTAATAATTGTAAACAAAGCCGCTATAGATGGTGAAAAGATGTACAGGTTCGTAAGTGCTTGCTTAACTGCTTCGTGAATCTGCATCCTGGTCTCTAATATATAGATTATGATCCACTGTTGTATTTTATAACCCTTTATTAAGGCCGCACAAATAACACAACCTGTCAATTAAAATTAAATCGAATTGTATGGCTGTATTGTGTATAGTTCATTCGTGAACTAATGAACTAATCATTAGTTCATTAGTGGTAAATATCATCAAGGTCTACGCATGCGTGGATGATTGCTAGGGAGGGATGAGAAAGATGGTGTTCTGCTTCTAGTTCTGGTTGGAGACCGGGCCGCGGGGTCTTTGATCCCCGGACCTCTCCTCACGGTAGGTAGTTAGGTCCAGTGTGTGGCACCAGTGTTGTTGACATGATAGCCAACAGACAGAACTGTTGGTGCTAGCAACACGACAGGCAGACAGAGCTGTTGGTGCTAGCAACACGACAGGCAGACAGAACTGTTGGTGCTAGCAACACGACAGGCAGACAGAACTGTTGGTGCTAGCAACACGACAGACAGACAGAGCTGTTGGTGCTAGCAACACGACAGACAGACAGAACTGTTGGTGCTAGCAACACGACAGGCAGACAGAACTGTTGGTGCTAGCAACACGACAGGCAGACAGAACTGTTGGTGCTAGCTCTCTACACCACCGTTCAGCCGCTGGGAATCTTGTGGTGTCCGCGTCCTCGTACAAAGAACGTCGCTTTTCGCCCGCATGCGTTATATTAAACCAATAAATTGTCGTACTAGAAAAAATGGAAGCGGCTGGCGAAAGTGACGCACTGTCCCGTTTTCTGTTTTGGGACCTCTGGCTCGTTGGGAGAGGACACTTTCCACTGACCGTTTTCTTGACCCTGGGAAAGCTTAAGGAGGGCGGGCTGACCCGTGGTGAGGCACAGGTGGCGTCGGTACCTGGACCATAGTCTAGTGTAATTGGTACAGTGTGAATTGTGGAGCATAATGCTACATCAATGGTGGTGGTGGTGGTGGGGGTGGGGGTGGTGGGGGTGGTGGTGGTGGGGGTGGTGGTGGTGGGGTGGTGGGGGTGGTGGTTGTGGGGGTGGTGGGGGTGGTGGGGGTGGTGGTGGTGGGGGTGGGGGTGGTGGGGGTGGTGGGGGTGGTGGGGGTGGTGGGGGTGGTGGTGGTGGTGGTGGTGTGGTGGTGGGGTGGTGGGGGTGGTGGTTGTGGGGGTGGTGGGGTGGTGGGGGTGGTGGTGGTGGGGGTGGGGTGGTGGGGGTGGTGGGGGTGGTGGGGGTGGTGGTGGTGAGGGTGGTGGTGGTGATGGTAGTACTTTTTGTAGTTGAAGTGAAATCAATGGTAATGGCGGCCGCAGTAGTGACAGTAATAGTATGGAAAATGATAAAGTGAGATTAACACCGCAAAAGTTGACAGCGAAGATGATGAAGGAGGCGCAGTAGGAGGCCCTCATAGGAAGTGGACGGCGCTCCTCAAAGTAGTTCTCCAATATATATATATATTCCTATCACATGGAACCGGTCACAGAGACAGACATTAACCGGAGGACATCAGCGGCATATGCAAAATCAGCAAACATAAAAACAGACTAGAAAATTGAAGACGGGATAATCCCCGTTTCGGTAAACCCCAATCGAAGCATCGGAAAGTCTGGCAGTATACCACTAGACTCGGCTTGGTGTACTTGTGGGCGGGCTTCAGCTCTTGGGTCCCACTTGACGGGTGGAACAGGTCAGAGAGATCAGTTAAGAGAAAAGATTACGTTAATGGAAATAAACCTCGCATCACTGATAAGAAAAAAAACATGAGAGATATGATCACCACATACAAAGTACTAACAGAAATTTATAAGGTTAGACACGAATAGACTATTTAATACGGGTGGAACAGTGAAGGCAAAAATAACTTTAGTTGTTCCAGTGTAGTAAAGATATTAAAAGAACTAGGAAGGGAAGTGGTGAATGCAGCTTTCATGCACGGTTTCAAATGTAAACACATACACCAGCAGCTTGACGAATGACAAGTGGGACCCAAGAGCTGAAGCCCCCCCTCCCACAAGTACCCCCTCCCCCCCTTAGCTGAGTGCAGCTAGGTGAGTACAGGCTAGCAGACATACGGTTAAGTAAGACATTACGGAAGATTTACTGCCAATAATCCTTAAACATCTGAACTATAAAAAATCTACTGACCTATTATACCACTATTCATCTCTCCATTAAAAATCATTTTAAATGCGATTTCTCTGACCCCAAAACAGGCACTCGGGCGCCAAGCACTCGTAATACCTCTGGCAGAGTCAGAGTTAGCTGTACCTCTGGTACAGCTAACAATTGCATCAATCCACAATTTGGCACCGCTCCTGTGCCAGGTATACAACGGGCTCACCATAGCCCGTGCTACTTGGAACTTGTTCCGAGTAGCTGAATCTATTACACCAATACAACGTTCATCAATCCAGAAATTTATACATTAAATTATGTCTTTGTAAGTATGCGAGCTGTTGAAAGCTCTAACAATATAACAACCCCCGTGTCACTAGGCTCTCGAAATTGCCCGGCAATCATAAATTTACTCAAAATAAGTCTCTTTGAATAGGTTTTAATAGTATTTCTGGGGAGAGTATTAGTTGATTTTTGTATTGCTATTAACCGAATTAGCTGGTCATTAATGCAGCTTTCCTAGACTACATAAAGTGTTACATAGTTTGTCAAGCGCTAGCTACCTCGGATAGGATAACCGAAGAAGGATAAAGATTCAGGATATCTTGAATATACGACATACACAAAATATTTTTTTTCATTAGTACATGAAGTATATCTGCATTAGTGCAGCTACCCTAGACTATATGAAGTGGAGTACAGTGTGTCAAAAAAGCTAACTAGGTGATGCTAAAAAATCCCCATCACACAGGATGGTTAGTCATACAGAGGCATGTGATAGGCAGTCTGCACTGGCAGACTCCGGATGCATTTTGAGGATATATCATCAACACAAGATTGAATAAGGTAGCAGTGGTAATACAAGTCCCCATCTCGCAAAAAGTACCCATCTCACTAAATATCCCGAACAATAACATGAACAACTCCACGGGAATATCAACCACCGTTTCGCTTGCAAATGCGCCTCAATTTTCATTTTACGAATTGACAAGCTGAAATACACAACAAGGGCTGGTGTCTTAATTTCTAAGTTGCTTAGGTCTAGGTCACTGGCCGCATGGTTTACCTAAATATTCCCATCTCACCGGATGGTCCGTGGAAGGATAGCTTGCTTGAGTTACCTAGAAAACCTAGGTTACGTAGAACCTAGGTCCCTAGACATGTACCTAGAAAATGGTACCTAGAAAATCCAGGTATTTTATGACATTTGTTCTATTATAAAAGTTGATCATACACTCATGGCGTGAGAGGCAGGTGGTGTGGTGTGAGAGGCAGGTGGTGTGATGTGAGAGGCAGGTGGTGTGATGTGAGAGGCAGGTGGCCGGGCATAAGAGCCAGATGGCCCGGCATAAGAGCCAGATGGCCCGGCATAAGAGCCAGATGGCCCGGCATAAGAGCCAGATGGCCCGGCATAAGAGCCAGATGGCCCGGCATAAGAGCCAGATGGCCCGGCATAAGAGCCAGATGGCCCGGCATAAGAGCCAGATGGCCCGGCATAAGAGCCAGATGGCCCGGCATGAAAGCCAGCTAGATGGATGAGTTCGGAAGCCAGAGTGGACGCGAGGCGTGAGAGGTAACAAACTCAGCCATTCCATCACACGTGGGAGAGGGCCTTCCACTCTCCCGCCTCTCCCAGAGTACAAGCACTCATCTGAGGGAAAACCCTCCCTTGCCCATTAGAATCACCGTCATAAAACCTGTGCTTGTATTCTGCTTGTATTTGTATCGTATCTGCTGTATTTGATGAATAAATCTTCACTCATACACCGCAGAATGACCATGAATGAGGTGGTCTCCCCCAAATGCATTTAACTTTATCAAATAACATCCACGAACAAAAACAGTAACACATAAACGTATCTTAACATAATTCCAATCGAGATTATTATTATCAGATTGAGCAAGAGATTGCCTCCGCCACTCTGGGGTCGCAATTGATTAGACGATGTAAAGATTCACTCCAGGCTTCCAGGCTTGAAAAGCAGAGGTGCAACTGGTACTCTGAGTTGAAAAGCAGAGGTGCAACTGGTACTCTGAGAGAGAACTCTATCAACATCAGAGGCCCGAGACTGTTCAACACGCTTCCACTACACATAAGGGACATAACTGGCAAACCCCTCACAGTGTTCAAGAGAGAACTGGATAAGCACCTCCAAAGGATACCTGATCAACCAGGCTGTGACTCATACGTCAGGCTGCGAGCAGCCGCGTCCAACAGCCTGGTTGATCAGTCCAGCAACCAGGAGGCCTGGTCGATGACCGGGCCGCGGGGACGATAAGCCCCGGAAGCACCTCAAGGTATCCTCAAGGTAAGGTAGGCTCTAGAGTGCGAGTGGCCTCAGCCGACAGACAGGCCGCCAGCTGCCTTTGTAACGTGTATTTGCAAATTCTTTACTGAGGACGTACCCGTTAGCAAAACAAGTTTGGCAAACGCATAAGCTGTGGAGCTGGCTGGCGGGAGAGAGGGTGAGCTACACCTCCTCACTTTGTTGCCCTCTATTGTATTGGTCTGTCTCTGTGTCTGTCTGTCTCGGTCTCTGTCTGTCTTGTTCATTCTCGCCGTGTTTGGGACTGCCAAGTAAGCGAGGTTTTTTTTATTCCCACCTTCGTTCTGTGCCCTGTCCATCTCTGTCTCGTAATTAAATAATCCGTCTCTTTCTCTATTAATAGATCACTCTTTCTTCCAATACAAAAGTATGACTTTCTTCGAACTAAACAAAGCAAAAAGACCAACGACAAAAAACTAACTAATAAAAACAAATGAGAACACAAAAATAATTATTATTAACAAGGACAAGAACGACAAGAACACCTAAACTTAACTCACGCCCTTTGGCACAAAGACAGAGATCCGCTATACCACAGGATATGTGTAAAGGAATTACTTTGAAGTCATCATACCCGCGTGAGCATACTTGTATGAGACGTGAGCCATACAGGCCACCAATGGTAAGCTCACTCCACTTTGCATGTCACCCTTGAGGTAGCCACCTGCAACACCTTCCCCCCCCCCCAACTGCAACAGGGCGGAGAACCCTCAAATTGCAACACCCAGTAGTACACTGACACTACACTAAGGGGGAAGGACCCCACCACCAGCTGGGTGTGGCCACCACCAGCTGGGTGTGTCCACCACCAGCTGGGTGCCACCACCAGCTGGGTGTAGCCACCACCAGCTGGGTGTAGCCACCACCAGCTGGGTGTATCCACCACCAACTGGGTGTATCTACCACCAGCTGGGTGTAGCCACCACCAGCTGGGTGTGTCCAGCACCAGCTGGGTGTGTCCACCACCAGCTGGGTGTAGCCACCACCAGCTGGGTGTAGCCACCACCAGCTGGGTGTATCCACCACCAGCTGGGTGTATCTACCACCAGCTGGGTGTAGCCACCACCAGCTGGGTGTGTCCACCACCAGCTGGGTGTGTCCACCACCAGCTGGGTGTGTCCACCACCAGCTGGGTGTAGCCACCGCCTCGTAAACAACTACCCACCAATAATCCCACTGTATTAATGTGTAAGCTGATGAACAGTGGAATTAACTGGGGTATGCCAGCTTCCCCATTCAAAGTTTCGAAGAACTTCTTGTTCATCGTCAAATTTAAANCCCTCTCTCCCTCTCTCCCTCTCTAATCTGCTGGCTCCTAAACTTATCTCTCACCATTCAGTTAACGATCCAACCCCCTCCCTAGTCTCTTCCCGCCGAAAAATATGTATTTGCCTATCCCACCACCCCACACACCGGGCTATTTCAGAGTTTCCGTATCATGATTGCACTACCTGTACATCAATCGTGTCCTTAACTCAGGCGTTTGTGAATTAAATTGCCACACACCATGAAATTAAAAAAAAAATGGCTCGACATAGCTAAAAACATTCTTCATCATCTTTTACAAAGGAGGATATTTTAATTTCCTCTTCTACGCATAAATACGCTCAAATATAATCAAGAGCGCCATACCAATTTCCAGGATTACATTAGACTATTCTCAGAGGAGAAAATATAATTATATATTCAGCAAAAAAAACGTTACTGAGAAGAGTGAATGATACGTCGGGTCAATTGTGATTCTTAATCAGTTGTCATGATGCTGTAATTCATGTGTGTAGCTTCAAAGAGAAGGCGCCAAGCTTCGAATGGAATACGCAAATTATGAGAACGTGTTAACCCTGTATAACAGCACTGGAATGGGATGCTAAGACTCCTTGACTTGGGGTAAAGGAGCTGGGATATAAGGACAAGGAACTGGGGTTTGAGGACAAAGAACTGGGGTATGAGGACAAGGAACTGGGATATGAGGACAAGGAACTGGGGTATGAGGACAAGGAACTGGGATATGAGGACAAGGAACTGGGGTTTGAGGACAAGGAACTGGGGTTTGAGGACAAGGAACTGGGATATGAGGACAAGGAACTGGGGTTTGAGGACAAGGAACTGGGGGGTGTGAGGACAAGGAACTAGGATGTGAGGACATAGAACTGGGATATAAGGACAAGGAGCTGGGATATAAGGACAAGGAACTGGGATATGAGGACAAGGAACTGGGATATAAGGACAAGGAACTGGGATATAAGGACAAGGAACTGGGATATGAGGACAAGGAACTGGGGTATAAGGACAAGGAACTGGGGTATGAGGACAAGGAACTGGGGTATAAGGACAAGGAACTGGGGTATGAGGACAAGGAACTGGGGTATGAGGACAAGGAACTGGGGTATGAGGACAAGGAACTGGGGCATGAGGACAAGGAACTGGGGCATGAGGACAAGGAACTAGGATGTGAGGACAAGGAACTGGGGCATGAGGACAAGGAACTGGGGCATGAGGACAAGGAACTGGGGCATGAGGACAAGGAACTAGGATGTGAGGACAAGGAACTGGGGCATGAGGACAAGGAACTGGGGTTTGAGGACAAGGAACTAGGATGTGAGGACAAGGAACTGGGATATGAGGACAAGGAACTGGGGTATGAGGACAAGGAACTGGGGCATGAGGACAAGGAACTGGGGTTTAAGGACATAGAACTGGGATATGAGGACAAGGAACTGGGATATGAGGACAAGGAACTGGGATATGAGGACAAGGAACTGGGATATGAGGACAAGGAACTGGGGTATGAGGACAAGGAACTGGGATATAAGGACAAGGAACTGGGGTTTGAGGACAAGGAACTGGGATATAAGGACAAGGAACTGGGGTTTGAGGACAAGGAACTGGGATATAAGGACAAGGAACTGGGGTTTGAGGACAAGGAACTGGGGTTTGAGGACAAGGAACTGGGGTTTGAGGACAAGGAACTGGGGTTTGAGGACAAGGAACTGGTATGTGAGGACATAGAACTGGGGTATAAGGACAAGGAACTGGGGTATAAGGACAAGGAACTGGGATATAAGGACAAGGAACTGGGGTTTGAGGACTAAGTTCACGGGTATGAGGATGAAGAGAAGGAACGGTGCCCAACCACTAGGACTATAGGGGATCGAACGACGACCCGCCCAACAAGCTACAAGACCGTCGCTGTACCGACCACTCCAAATGGAAGACTATTCAGCCAACCGGTCCCCTCAACTAATAGATCGCGTTCTTACGTTATCGTAACCACCAAATGCAATCTATTTAGAAAAGTAACGGCTCACAAGCATACGCGTTTCTATGCATCGGACTCGATAGGTTAGGTGGGATGCTTGGGTTCGTATGTTTCTGGTTAGGCTAAATGTGCACCCAGCTACTGTGCATTCCTATAGTCCCAGCTACCGTGCACTCCAATAGTCCCAGATACTGTGCATTCCAGTAAGGCATTCTGGAAGGCAAAAAAAATATTCTTCACTGGAGAAGAGGGATGTGTAGCGTCAGGTTAATCTCCGTTGGGTTTGGGCAGTAACTGGATGGTTGATCTGCCTCACAGTATCTTTGGCTCAGAGGGACGCCCCAGCTAGCGTTACGATAGTGGCGTCGGCGACAACTACCAGACAGTAACTGCTATTGTAACGACGAAATCCAATCATAACGACGCCAATCAGTGCAACGCCATTCAAGACAACGACGCCAACCACAGTGACGCCACTACAGTGATGCCACTACAGTGACGCCAACCACAGTGACGCTACAAAGCCGTCGAAGAGCATCTAAGGGGTCAAATTTAGCATTGCTACCACACTTGCTAAATTAACAACTAACAACAACTTGAATTGCAGCTTGCCTCATCCCTCACCTGAGTGACTTGACCACGCCTACTCACCCCTGATCACGCCTACTCATCTCTGACCACGCCTACTCACCTCTGACCACGCCTACTCACCTCTGACCCACGCCTACTCACCTCTGACCACGCCTACTCACCTCTGACCCACGCCTACTCATCTCTGACCCACGCCTACTCACCTCTGACCACGCCTACTCACGTCTGACCACGCCTACTAACCCCTGACCCACGCCTACTCACCTCTGACCACGCCTACTCACCTCTGACCCACGCCTACTCACCTCTGATCACGCCTACTCACCTCTGACCCACGCCTACTCACCTCTGACCCACGCCTACTCACCCCTGATCACGCCTACTCACCTCTGACCCACGCCTACTCACCTCTGACCACGCCTACTCACCTCTGACCCACGCCTACTCATCTCTGACCCACGCCTACTCACCTCTGACCACGCCTACTCACCTCTGACCACGCCTACTCACCTCTGACCCACGCCTACTCACCTCTGACCACGCCTACTCACCTCTGACCCACGCCTACTCATCTCTGACCACGCCTACTCACCCCCGACCACGCCTACTCACCTCTGACCACGCCCACATACCCCGGACCACAGCCCGCCCACCGTCACTCTCGACCAAATGAGTTTCAATGCTGATAAGGAGTACAATAAACCACTGGAAGCTTAAACTGGCGTTTAAGCTCTCGGATAAGAGATAAGCACCACACAGAAACGTACAAGTGTTTTAAGCTGTATTAAGTAGATTTTGGAGCCTGTAAAAAAAATTTACCCAAAATTGGAGCCTGTAAAAAAATTACCCAAAAATGGAGCCTGTAAAAAAATTACCCAAAATTGGAGCCTGTAAAAAAAAATTACCCAAAATTGGAGCCTGTAAAATAAAAAATTTACCCAAATATTTGGCTGCATTTGTGGCTCTTACGAGTCTCTTGTTTTGAGTCTTACTGAGTCATAAACATTACTTGTAAACAAAGCCACAAGGGCCGTGACGAGGGTTCGAACCTAGGTCCGAGAGGATGCCAGACGGACGAGGATCCTCTCGGACGGACGTTCGAACCTACGTCACGGCCCTTGGGGCTTTGTTCATTTGATGCATCACACTATTGTGATTTGTGTAACGTTGCTTGTAGGTCTCAATGGAAGGTGATATAATCTGATATGTAGGTGATATAAGCTGATATCTAGGTGATATAATCTGATATCTAGGTGATATAATCTGATATCTAGCTGATATAATCTGATATCTAGGTGCTATAATCTGATGTCTAGGTGCTATAATCTGATATCTAGGTGATATAATCTGATATCTAGGTGATATAATCTGATATCTAGGTGCTATAATCTGATATCTAGGTGATATAATCTGATATCTAGCTGATATAATCTTATATCTAGGTGATATAATCTGATATCTAGGTGATATAATCTGATATCTAGGTGATATAATCTGATATCTAGGTGATATAATCTGATATCTAGGTGATATAATCTGATATCTAGGTGATATAATCTGTTATCTAGGCGAGTATGACTATATAGCACTTGGAAGAGATATGAGGACAGGGAACCGGGATATGAGAACGGTGGAATGGAAAGATGCCAAACCATCTGGACCGTCGGGGATCGAACGCCGACCCTGCATGCTGCGAGGCCGTCGCCTTACCGACCAGGCCAAGTGGTTGGAGGAAGGTATTGAAACAAACTGATTTTTTTTTTAGCTCCGTACAACTATTACAACCACCATTATGCTACTGTTATCACTACTATACAGTTATACAACTATTTGTAAAGTTGTTTCCTCCAGTAACACCACTACCACCATCAACACCACTACCACCATCAACACCACTACCACAGTTACCACCACTACCACCATCACCACTACACCAACAACCTCAACCACTATCACCACCGCTACTGACGCTAAAGGATGAATTTAAAAACAGAGGAGACCTGTTGTTGTTGTTAAAGATTCGCTACCTGGAACAAAGTTCCAAGTAGCACGGGCTATGGTGAGCCCGCAGAGAGGAGACCTGCAGGAAGTTACCGAACCTTGAATGATTCCGGGAGTGGCCCAAGAAATGATTAGTGGAATTCAATCCCAACAAGTGTAAGCTAATGAAGATGGGAAAGTGAGAGAGGAGACTAAAAGGCAGCTACACCATATGGGGGAAGGCAGCTATGCCCTATGCGGAAGGCAGCCACAGGAATCGGAAAGAAAGGTCGTGAGAGTGGATATAGTTCCAACACTAAAGAGACAACATAAACAGGATAACATCGGCAGCTATGTGACGCTGACACTATAAGAACATCGTTTAGAACGTTAAATCAGGACTCAGAATATACAGCACCGGCGTGGAATGCTCACCTTGTGAAACAAAGCCAAACTTAAAAGTACAATGGTTTTAAGGTTTAAACAGACTGGTGCTAAAGCTTAGAGGGTTAAGCTACGAGAATAGGTTAATGGAACTAAGTCTCGCAATCCTGCCGGATACAAGTAACAGTGGGGATATGATCACGAAATAAAAAATAC
>WNGS01163555.1:10689913-10700791 GCA_020271785.1 Procambarus virginalis
GCACTGAAAGTCTGTACAGTACCTCGCAAGTGTCTGTTCTAGACCAAACTTGAAAGTAGACTAGTTAGTATTCGATTGATTGATTGATGAAGATTAAGCCACCCAAAAGGTGGCACGGGCATGAATAGCCCGTAAGTGGTGGCCCTTTTGAACCATTACCAGTATCAAGAGTTGATACTGGAGATCTGTGGAGGTGCGACTGCACCCTGCGTGACGGGAGATGTCTCCTGTTCAGTTATTATTCGCCACTCTGCTGCTTATTTGTTCGGGCAACACTCACCGTCCTCAAAGGTTGACAGGAATAGATGTGGAAGTTGGAAAGGTTTGAGTTCCATAATTAGTACCAAGAAGAGCTTTGCTTCTCTCATTAGGCTAATGCGTTTGGAACGAGTATATTATTGGGATAATCTACGTGCTACAACACGGGAGACATCTCCTGTCCACGAGGCTAACCATAGCCCGTGCTTCTTGCCCGCTCCTGTGCCAGGTAAGTTACGGGCTCACCATAGCCCGTGCTACTTGGAACTTGTTCCGAGTAGCTGAATCTATAACAACAACAACAACGTGCTACAAAACGTTCCTCCAGCATATTTCGCCGGCCGCTGGGCGGGAGAAGCCGCGGTACCTCTGCGCTGGCTGCCGGATGGAGCTGAAGAGCCGGCGGAGGGAGAGCCAGAGAGAGCGAGGGAGAGTTTATGACTCCCGCCCCGCACGGTAGCGGGCGTGTGGCAACACCACCACGCTGTAAAACCCTTGCAGGGGAAAAAATGAGGAACAAGCAATGGATTACGAGACGGCTTCAGTAAGTAGCTTATGACGGGGGGAGGGAGGGAGAGGGAGAGAGAGAGAGAGAGAGAGAGAGAGAGAGAGAGAGAGAGAGAGAGAGAGAGAGAGAGAGAGAGAGAGAGAGAGAGAGAGAGAGAGAGAGAGAGAGAGAGAAACAGAGAGAGAAACAGAGAAAGTGAAGATAACAAGAGAAAGAAAGATACAGAGACGGAAGAAACGACAGAGAAATATACACAAAATCATAACTGAAAAGTTATACAAAATGACGGCTTACGTCCCAATGTTATACAGCGTAAGTGCTATATATCAGTGCTATATATATAGTAAGCAGGTATAGTCATAATGGCTTGGCGCTTTCCCCCACTGATAATACCCTTCCCTCCTGGCCCCACGCCGCCGCCCACAACACAAAAAACATATTATGGGTTCTCTGTCACACCGGAAAAAAAATATATATAGGAATTTTTAGTTTTAGGCCTGGTCGAGCAGTTTATGGTAGGCCGGTACAGACTGTCGCTCTCTAACCACCCTCCCCCCCCCCCTAACCACCTCGTTGGATCGTCAACTATACTGTCCCCTATTCCCTCCCGCAGACTGTCTACGAGAACAACCTGGAAGCTGGGTTGTTGTTGTTGTTTAAGATTCGCTACCTGGAACAAAAAGTACCAAGTAGCACGGGCTATGGTGAGCCCGTAGGGAAGCTGGGGCAGCGCTTTCCCTCAATACACACGAAGCTGACATGGTAGAGATAGGCTGCCCGTCTTCCTAAGCTTTCACAACGTCAAAAAAACGGTCAATTTAAAGTGTCCTTATCCAGACCTACCAAGAGGAGCCAAAACAGAAAACGGGACTGTGCGTCACTTTCGCCAGCCGCTTCCATTTTCTAGTACGACAATCTTTGGCCTCGTGTAACGCATACGGGCGAAAAGCGACGTTGTTTGTACGGGGACAGGTTGAGATAAGAGGTCCAGGGCTCGTAAGCGTTCTCTGGTATCCGGCATCTGGAGCCAGATTCACGAAGCAGTTACGCAAGTACTTACGAACGTGCACATCTTTCCTCAATCTTTGACGGCTTTGGTTACGTTTATTAAACAGTTTACAAGCATGAAAACTGCCCAATCAACTGTTGTTATTGTTATAAACAGCCTCCTGGTGCTTCGGAGCTCATTAACTGTTTAATAATTGTAAACAAAGCCGCCAAAGATTGAGAAAAGATGTACAGGTTCGTAAGTGCTCGCTTAACTGCTTCGTGAATCTGGCCCCTGGAGCGTAGAACACACGCTAACAACATTTCAAAAAATAATTCACCACGGCATCAGGGGAATGGAATGGAATTATCAGGGGGAAAGCGCCAAGCCATTAAGACTACATAGCACTTGCAAGGGGATCAGGATAAGGATTTGGGATTGGACGGGAGACAGGATCTCCAACCACTTGGACGGTCGGGGATTGAACGCCGACCTGTATGAAGTCATATTACTCAATGAGTAATTAATCTTTCATCGATTTGAAAGGTTTGACTGAATTGAGTGCAATGGGACCAAGGGTGAATTGAGTGCTATCAGCACCAAGGGGCCTGATAGCTGAGTGGACAGCACTTAGGATTCGTAGTCCTGAGGTTCCGGGTTCGATTCCCGGTGGAGGCGGAAACAAATGGGCAGAGTTTCTTTCACCCAGATGCGTCTGTTCAGCTAGCAGTAAATAGGTACCTGGGAGTTAGACAGCTGTTATGGGTTGTCTCCTGTGGGGGTGTGTAACAAAAAGGAGGCCTGGTCGACGACCGGGCCGCGGGGACGCTAAGCCCCGAAATCACCTCAAGATAACCTCAAGATAACCACCTAGTGGGTCATCTCGGACGGATCACCCCACCACAAAGGGAGTCTGAGTCTAATCACCCTGTCTCGTCTCGTTATCATAATCACCCTGTCTCGTCTCGTTATCATAATCACCCTGTCTCGTCTCGTTATCATAATCACCTTGTCTCGTCTCGTTATCATAATCACCCTGTCTCGTCTCGTTATCATAATCACCTTGTCTCGTCTCGTTATCATGAGTCAACTTGAACGAGGTCATTTTCGTAGGTTGGTTTCCTGCAGACTTTAAACGTTACTGCGTCACCCTCCGTCCTTATTAGCGTGTCTAGAAAAGGAAGTCCTTCATCTCAAGACAATTTCCCCAAGAAAATTGCAAAATACATCCAGCTTCATTAAGTCTGTTCGTAAGTTTAACTAAGTCGTAATGGCAAATTTTTGATGATTAAAACATCGTTAGCATAGCGAAGCCAGAGTGCAGAGGATGACGCCGGAGCGCAGTAGGGCTCAGAACGCTACCATGAATTCATTAACAAGCGTAACACTAATTGAACAGCCCATTGTCATGCCTTGTTATATCCCATGAAGCTCTTGCCGGCAAGTGTTTTACAAGTAAATCCTATCTCTTCTTGGCGTTCTATATATATATATATATATATATATATATATATATATATCTATATATATAATATATATATATATATATATATATATATATATGATGTGTGTGTGTAAATCACGAAAATTAACACGTGATGAAAAATGTGACAGTGTCAGACCACGGAGGAAGAATTGTAACAGGAATTTCCAACAACATAACAACAACAATATATATATATATATATATATATATATATATATATATATATATATATATATATATATAGTCATAATAACGTGGGTGACAATTAGACACCTAACCCACACATCTGAAAATAAAGACGACGTTTCGATCGTTTCTGCACTATTATCACGTCGGGTGAAAAATGGCAGAGAAGGTCCTTCGTGGTACTAAATATATATATATTTAGTTCTTACAACCTCGCCTTTCACCTCACATTCTTACCTTATATACTGATCTTCTCAACCACTCTTTTGACGGGAGACATCTCCTGTCCACGAGGCTCACCATAGCCCGTGCTTCTTGCCCAGCTCCTGTGCTAGGTAAGTTACGGGCTCACCATAGCCCGTGCTACTTGGAACTTGTTCCGAGTAGCTGAATCTATAACAACAACAACAACCACTCTTTTTACACGGGAGACATCTCCTGTCACGCAGGGTGCAGTCGCACCTCCACAGATCTCCAGTATCAGCTCTTGATACTGGTAATGGCTCAAAAGGGCCACCACTTACGGGCTATTCATGCCCGTGCCACCTTTTGGGTGACTTAATCTTCATCAATCACTCTTTTTACGGGCTCATCATAGCCCGTGCTACATAGACACTTCGTTCTCAGTAGCTAAATCTGAAAAAACAACAACTCTTTCCCACACCTGACGGCACAGCTCCTGTGCCAGGTAAGTCCACTACGGGCTCACTATAGCCCGTGCTATTTGCCCCGCTCCTGTGCCAGGTAAGTTACGGGCTCGCCATAGCCCGTGCTACTTGGAACTTATTCCGAGTAGCTGAATCTATAACAACAACACAACCACTCTTTCCCTCTTGGGTAGCTTAATCTTTATTAGTCAATCAATCACTGTTCCCACAACGCAATGTACTAATCACTACTATACGATCACGGCGGAATGGTTGACACAAAATATAAGAGTGCTGGCGCTGCTCTTTGCACGGACAGCGAAATATTGGAGACTGGGAGGACCAGTATCATTAACCCAAACTGAGCTGTTTGTCATACAACAAGCATTCGCTTATGTGGTTGCACAAAACACTCAAAATACAATCATACAGACAGACTCAAAAGCTGCACTTCAAATATTATATATATAAAAAAAGCAGTGGAAAGACAACGTGGAAATAAATAACACACTTTTGTATCTAGGAGGAGGGAATTATGAAGGAGAAAGCGCACAGCCATTACGACTATATAGCACTGGGAAGGCCCAGGATAAGGATTTGGGATGGGACGGGGGGGGGGGGGGGAAGGAATGGTACCCAACCACTTGGACGGTCGGGGATTGAACGCCGACCTGCATGAAGCGAGACCGTCGCTCTACCATCCAGTCCAAGTGTTTTTTTGTATCTAGGAGCAATCGCTTAAAGGCAAAGGACTCAACAGCACCCTAAACTGGATCCCGTCCCATGTGAGAATCCCATTAAATGAGAAAGCCGATGAAATAACTAAATTGGCAATTCGTCATCCAGTGACACATAAAACAACCCAGCCTAGAGAACATAAACATCGTCACCAAAAAACACACGAAGGGTGCAGTCGCACCTCCACAGATCTCCAGTATCATCTATTGATACTGGTAATGGCTCAAAAGGGCCACCACTTACGGGCTATTCATGCCCGTGCCACCTTTTGGGTGGCTTAATCTTCATCAATCATCAATCACCAAAAAACTCCTCTCACACGTCAAGGTAATCCCATCTACAATAGTAGCAGAAGGTTCGCCCTCTGCAATATGGTATCTTCAGGCCACCAAGTTAGAAAAGTTATACATCCCAGAAGCAATCCACAGGGAAATAGCAGTTAGGCTATATAGACTACGTCTAGGTTACAGATGCAACTGGGAGATTAGTGAACCATGACAGAGAGAGTGCATCTTCTGCCAAACTGTCACAGAAAAGCCACTACTTCACTACCTCCTGGAATGTGAAGCAACCAACGAGCTTAGAAGAGCTTTAAGAGTCCCTGAATCTTGCAGTGGCCACCCTGAAGCCATGAACACTGCCACTCTCCTGGTCAACAAAGGTGTCCAGCAGCTGGAGACCCTCATAAAGACTGTCAAGCAGTATCCTCCCCCGCGATAGCAGCCTGACGAGTAAATGCGACCTCAGAACACAATATACATTTACTAAAAAACAAAAGTCTACCACTTACGGACTATTCATGCCCGTGCCACCTCTTGGGTGACATAATCTTCATCAATCATCAGTAGGTGAGATTGCTGGCAAGTGTGGAGAAAAGTCATCAAATATGGACAAAAATAAAGACTATTACGACGTTCTACTCCGTCATGGTCTTTCTCAATTCAAGACTTGACATGGGGAAATCCAGTCACTGTATACAAGGTCATTTGACTCAGTCTTTTCCTATTATTGTTTACAAAACATCTGAACCCTATTTATTGGCCTACATTAAAACATTAAAAAGATGTTGTCTTGGCCTAATTACTTATCTAAACTTAAGATGTGTTTGTTATTTGTTTTAGGCAAGTTTTAGTTCTCGCATTTTCTCACACGAAAATAATTTTGGTTTAAATTAAAAATTTGCAGGACCAACGTGAATTTAGTCAGTAGCAAAGTGGATATTTGATTGAAAACCCGGTCTACAGGGATGATCTGGTTGAGATTAACACGGCTCACTCTCTATTCTCTATTCTCTCTCTCTCTCTCTCTCTCTCTCTCTCTCTCTCTCTCTCTCTCTCTCTCTCTCTCTCTCTCTCTCTCTCTCTCTCTCTCTATCAGACCACTCCGGACCAAGAACTGCGGCCATTGATCAATGGAAAGTCCGGCCCACAAAGCCTCCTCCACTCAGTTTCTCTGACGGTGCATAAATTGATAATATTGCTATTAACTGTATTGTTATTAACTACGACATAACTTGAACAGTCTCCTTTGACTCGCACCATTAACGTCCCAACTGGCGAGAGCTAATCACTCAGGTATAATTAAAAGCGAAAAACACATATCTTGTTTATTTATCCTGGGTATCATTCTGGTACCGTCATTATCTTTCATAAATTGCACCTTGGATTATTATCCCGTCTCTGGCGAATTGTGGTTGAGCTGGTGGTGGTGGTGGTTGGAGTGGTAGTAGGGAGAGGGGGGAGGGTTATAGTAGGTTGTGGTTGTCGTGGTTTATTATTCTAGTGCTGTTGTTTAGGTTTCTGGTTATGGTGGTAGTGGTGGTGGTAGAGGTGGTATGATGGTGGTAGAGGTAGGGATATCGGCTGCATTGGTACATTTCTAAAAGATACTGGTTAGGTAGTTTCTGAATGAAGAAATGTCTCATCCAATCAATTTTTACTCTCTGTCTGTCTGTCTGTCTGTCTGTCTGTCTGTCTGTCTGTCTGTCTGTCTGTCTGTCTGTCTGTCTGTCTCTGTCTCTCTCTCTCTCTCTCTCTCTCTCTCTCTCTCTCTTTCTCTCTTTCTCTCTCTCTCTCTCTCTCTCTCTCTCTCTCTCTCTCTCTCTCTTTCTCTCCCTCTCTCCCTCTCTCCCTCTCTAATCTGCTGGCTCCTAAACTTATCTCTCACCATTCAGTTAACGATCCAACCCCCTCCCTAGTCTCTTCCGGCCGAAATATGTATTTTGCCTATCCCACCACCCCACACACCGGGCTATTTCAGAGTTTCCGTATCATGATTGCACTACCTGTACATCAATCGTGTCCTTAACTCAGGCGTTTGTGAATTAAATTGCCACACACCATGAAATTAAAAAAAAAATGGCTCGACATAGCTAAAACATTCTTCATCATCTTTTACAAAGGAGGATATTTTAATTTCCTCTTCTACGCATAAATACGCTCAAATATAATCTAGAGCGCCATACCAATTTCCAGGATTACATTAGACTATTCTCAGAGGAGGAAATATAATTATATATTCAGCAAAAAAACGTTACTGAGAAGAGTGAATGATACGTCGGGTCAATTGTGATTCTTATCAGTTGTCATGATGCTGTAATTCATGTGTGTAGCTTCAAAGAGAAGGCGCCAAGCTTCGAATGGAATACGCAAATTATGAGAACGTGTTAACCCAGTATAACAGCACTGGAATGGGATGCTAAGACTCCTTGACTTGGGGTAAAGGAGCTGGGATATAAGGACAAGGAACTGGGGTTTGAGGACAAAGAACTGGGGTATGAGGACAAGGAACTGGGGTATAAGGACAAGGAACTGGGTATGAGGACAAGGAACTGGGGTATGAGGACAAGGAACTGGGGTTTGAGGACAAGGAACTGGGATATGAGGACAAGGAACTGGATATAAAGCAAGGAACTGGGATTGAGGACAAGGAACTGGATATGAGGACAAGGAACTGGGATATAAGGACAAGGAACTGGGATATAAGGACAAGGAACTGGGATATGAGGACAAGGAACTGGGATATGAGGACAAGGAACTGGGATATAAGGACAAGGAACTGGGGGGTATGAGGACAAGGAACTGGGGTTTGAGGACAAGGAACTAGGATGTGAGGACATAGAACTGGGATATGAGGACAAGGAACTGGGGGTATGAGGACAAGGAACTGGGATATGAGGACTAAGTTCACCGGTATGAGGATGAAGAGAAGGAACGGTGCCCAACCACTAGGACTATAGGGGATCGAACGACGACCCGCCCAACAAGCTACAAGACCGTCGCTGTACCGACCACTCCAAATGGAAGACTATTCAGCCAACCGGTCCCCTCAACTAATAGATCGCGTTCTTACGTTATCGTAACCACCAAATGCAACCTATTTAGAAAAGTAACGGCTCACAAGCATACGCGTTTTCTATGCATCGGACTCGATAGGTTAGGTGGGATGCTTGGGTTCGTATGTTTCTGGTTAGGCTAAATGTGCACCCAGCTACTGTGCATTCCTATAGTACCAGCTACCGTGCACTCCAATAGTCCCAGATACTGTGCATTCCAATAGTCCCAGCTATCGTGCACTCCAATAGTCCCAGATACTGTGCATTCCAATAGTCCCAGATACTGTGCATTCCAATAGTCCCAGATACTGTGCATTCCAATAGTCCCAGATACTGTGCATTCCAGTAGTCCCAGCTACCGTGCACTCCAATAGTCCCAGCTACTGTGCATTCCAGTAAGGCATTCCGGAAGGCAAAAAAATATTCTTCACTGGAGAAGAGGGATGTGTAGCGTCAGGTTAATCTCCGTTGGGTTTGGGCAGGAACTGGATGGTTGATCTGCCTCACAGTATCTTTGGCTCAGAGGGACGCCCCCAGCTAGCGTTACGATAGGGGCGTCGGCGACTACTACCAGACAGTAACTGCTATTGTAACGACGAAATCCAACCATAACGACGCCAATCAGTGCAACGCCATTCAAGACAACGACGCCAACCACAGTGACGCCACTACAGTGACGCCACTACAGTGACGCCAACCACAGTGACGCTACAAAGCCGTCGAAGAGCATCTAAGGGGTCAAATTTAGCATTGCTACCACACTTGCTAAATTAACAACTAACAACAACTTGAATTGCAGCTTGCCTCATCCCTCACCTGAGTGACTTGACCACGCCTACTCACCCCTGATCACGCCTACTCATCTCTGACCCACGCCTACTCACCTCTGACCACGCCTACTCACCTCTGACCACGCCTACTCACCTCTGACCCACGCCTACTCACCTCTGACCCACGCCTACTCACCTCTGACCCACGCCTACTCACCTCTGACCACGCCTACTCACCTCTGACCCACGCCTACTCACCTCTGACCACGCCTACTCACCTCTGACCCACGCCTACTCATCTCTGACCCACGCCTACTCACCTCTGACCACGCCTACTCACCTCTGACCACGCCTACTCACCTCTGACCCACGCCTACTCACCTCTGACCACGCCTACTCACCTCTGACCCACGCCTACTCATCTCTGACCACGCCTACTCACCCCCGACCACGCCTACTCACCTCTGACCACGCCCACATACCCCGGACCACAGCCCGCCCACCGTCACTCTCGACCAAATGAGTTTCAATGCTGATAAGGAGTACAATAAACCACTGGAAGCTTAAACTGGCGTTTAAGCTCTCGGATAAGAGATAAGCACCACACAGAAACGTACAAGTGTTTTTAAGCTGTATTAAGTAGATTTTGGAGCCTGTAAAAAAAATTTACCCAAAATTGGAGCCTGTAAAAAAAAATTACCCAAAATTGGAGCCTGTAAAAAAATTACCCAAAATTGGAGCCTGTAAAAAAAAAATTACCCAAAATTGGAGCCTGTAAAATAAAAAATTTACCTAAAATATTTGGCTGCATTTGTGGCTCTTACGAGTCTCTTGTTTTGAGTCTTACTGAGTCATAAACATTACTTGTAAACAAAGCCACAAGGGCCGTGACGAGGGTTCGAACCTAGGTCCGAGAGGATGCCAGACGGACGAGGATCCTCTCGGACGGACGTTCGAACCTACGTCACGGCCCTTGGGGCTTTGTTCATTTGATGCATCACACTATTGTGATTTGTGTAACGTTGCTTGTAGGTCTCAATGGAAGGTGATATAATCTGATATGTAGGTGATATAAGCTGATATCTAGGTGATATAATCTGATATCTAGGTGATATAATCTGATATCTAGCTGATATAATCTGATATCTAGGTGCTATAATCTGATGTCTAGGTGCTATAATCTGATATCTAGGTGATATAATCTGATATCTAGGTGATATAATCTGATATCTAGGTGCTATAATCTGATATCTAGGTGATATAATCTGATATCTAGCTGATATAATCTGATATCTAGGTGATATAATCTGATATCTAGGTGATATAATCTGATATCTAGGTGACATAATCTGATATCTAGGTGATATAATCTGATATCTAGGTGATATAATCTGATATCTAAGTGATATAATCTGATATCTAGGTGATATAATCTGATATCTAGGTGATATAATCTGATATGTAGGTGATATAATCTGTTATCTAGGCGAGTATGACTATATAGCACTTGGAAGAGATATGAGGACAGGGAACCGGGATATGAGAACGGTGGAAGGGAAAGATGCCAAACCATCTGGACCGTCGGGGATCGAACGCCGACCCTGCATGCTGCGAGCCCGTCGCCTTACCGACCAGGCCAAGTGGTTGGAGGAAGGTATTGAAACTGATTTTTTTTTTTTAGCTCCGTACAACTATTACAACCACCATTATGCTACTGTTATCACTACTACACAATTATACAACTATTTGTAAAGTTGTTTCCTCCAGTAACACCACTACCACCATCAACACCACTACCACCATCAACACCACTACCACAGTTACCACCACTACCACCATCACCACTACACCAACAACCTCAACCACTATCACCACCGCTACTGACGCTAAAAGAATGAATTTAAAAACAGAGGAGACCTGTTGTTGTTGTTAAAGATTCGCTACCTGGAACAAAGTTCCAAGT
>WNGS01163555.1:10731811-10742587 GCA_020271785.1 Procambarus virginalis
ATTATAGATCCTTATATTTAGACCTTCGAAATGTATCACTTTTTATATATTATTAATGCTATTCTGCTTTCTATTTAGTGTCTCGTTAATTCGAAACTACTTTTTTCTGCAGATGATGAGTCCCATAACGAGGTTAATTAACGAGTCCCATTAACGATGATGAGTTGAGAGAGGTTCTGGGAGCACAGGTGAGGGAGTGGCAACTACCAGAGGTTCCAAAGCACAGGAAATGTTACGAACTAGGAGAGATACTGAGGGGGCACTGAAGGTGAGGCCAGTACAGGCGCAGGGAGCTCATGAAGTGGAACGAGATGGAATACCAGCTGTTGAGAAGGAAGCGACAGTGAAAAGCACAAGGAAAGTATGCTGACCAAACCACACATCAGAAGATGAAGAAATGACGACGTTTCGGTCCGTCCTGGACCATTATCAAGTCGTGTATGTGTGTGTGACTTGATAATGGTCCAGGACGGACCGAAACGTCGTCATTTCTCCATCTTCTGATGTGTGGTTTGGTCAGCATACTTTCCTTGTGCTTTTCTCTGTCGCTTCCTTTCTCAACAGCTGGTATTCCATCTCGTTCCACTTCATGAGCTCCCTGCGCCTGTACTGGCCTCACCTTCAGTGCCCCCTCAGTATCTCTCCTAGTTCGTAACATTTCCTGTGCTTTGGGATCCTCTGGTAGTTGCCAACTCCCTCTCCTGTGCTCCCAGAACCTCTCTCAACTCCCAGCTTCCCCTCCGGTGCTCTCAGTAGCTCTCTTACTCTCTCTCCGGTAATGCCTTGACTTCATAAGTCTCTCTCAATCACTTTATGACCCTTACTAAAACTCGTGCGTCCTCGGGCTGGTGGGGCGGTCTTATGGTGGAGAGAGAGAGAGAGAAAAAGAGAGAGAGAGAGAGAGAGAGAGAGAGAGAGAGAGAGAGAGAGAGAGAGAGAGAGAGAGAGAGAGAGAGAGAGAGAGAGAGAGAGACAAGCCGGTACACAGATTATGAAAGAGTAGACAATCGCATTAGCTGCTACAAATAATCGGCTAAGGATTATATTAAAACACTCTGACGTAAGTCGGGTGCAGATAAAAGACTCGCGAATAATAAAAATAATCTCGTGTATAATTGTGATTGGATGAGGGGGGCAGGCAATAGATAATCTTGGGAGATAACCAACGATAAACACGGGCTTAGCTAATCGGTACTACGTTATCATAAAATAATATTCATAATTAATATACATAATATTTTTTATAAAAACACACACACACACACACGGTTGTGTGTGTGTGTGTGGCAAGATTGACGGTTGAGAGGCGGGACCAAAGAGCCAGAGCTCAACCCCCGCAAGCACAACTAGGTGAGTACAACTAGGTGAGTACACACACACACACACACACACACATACACACACACACGAGGGGTATGAGCTATGAGGAGAGACTACGTGAATTAAACCTCATGTCACTGGGAGACAGAAGAGTTAGAGGGGACATGATCACTACATACAAGCTTCTCAGAGGAATTGATAGGGTATATAAGGACAGACAATTTAACACAAGGGGTACACGCACTAGGGAACACAGGTGGAAATTTAGTGCCCAAATGAGCCATAGAGACGTTAGAAAGAATTTTTTCAGTGTCAGAGTAGTAGACAAATGGAATACATCTGGAGGTGATGTGGTGGAGGCTGACTCCATACACAGTTTCAAGTGTAGATATGATAGAGCCCAATAGGCTCAGGAACCTGTACACCAGTTGATTGACAGTTGAGAGGCGGGACCAAAGATCCAAAGTTCAACCCCCGCAAACACAAATATGTAAGTACAACTAGTGAGTACACGTTATCAATTACACCAAGAAGGCAATAAAGGAGGGATCAATAGTCTTGAAAAGTCTAAGGAAAAGGGAATTCCTTCACAAAGAAGAGCAGCGTGAATGCAGGAGGGAGATGGTGGCAAGATTGATGATTCAAGGCACACGAATGCCTACCCAGAGGTTTACGATATCCCTTCGTAGTGGTTCATTTACAAGGGCGCAAGATAAATGATCTCTAGCAGTTATTTATGTTTTGTTTTCATATGCCAATGGTCCCAACATGTTAAATATAAATTATATACATTCTATAAGCTGATTTTCCAAGATGTATGTAAACGTCATTTAGATGGGGCTGTTACTCAGATGTACGTGGAGATGGGGTCGTTGTGGTAATGAATAGCAAGGAATCTGTGATGAAAAATGGGACAAGCATATTGGTCACGGAAGCGCCATCTACTGGAATGATATCAATTGCAATCACGCAAAAAGCATTCTCCTCCCCCCCCCCCACTCGGGTTGTGCCGAGGCCCTGACAAGAACTCATAGAACATGACTTTTGACCAAGCCAACCTCCTTAGAAAAAAAACTGGCATTTGGAGCTTTTTTCACATCGTTCTCATTGCTGTGTTTGCATCATTAACTGCTTGTTCGATCATATTACTCTAAGTGATTTTGTGTATACTGTTGATGCTCTGCTTTTCTTGACTTTCTGTTGGATAATTCCTTCTTACACATTCACGACTTCATTAGTCAATAATCTTCATTTCCACTGTACTTAACTCCATTTCTTCTCTTCTTTCCTCTGCCTTCTATTCCAACTCCATGTCTACCTCTTTAGTTTCCTTTAATCAAATCTTTTACCATATTCCTCTCCATTAACCCTGACAACTCACCCCTCGTCTGCCTCTCTTTTTCTCCTCCTCCTCCTCCTCCTCTTCCTGTAGTATTTACTACCTTCTTTATCTTTCCCTCATTGTCATACCTCTCATTCTCATTCCTACCCCACCTCTTGCTCATCTTGTCCTCTTTTCTATGCTTTCTCAGTTTCTAACTCTACTAATTCTGACTCAATTCCTCCACATTTCTCTTCCTCATCTTCCACTTCCTATTCCTTCCATACTTCTCAGTCATCACTCCCTTCCTCTTTCCTGGCCTCTACCTTTGAGGAAGCCCGTCAGGGAAATTCAATAAGTAACCAAGAAGACTCCTAAAACCTGGAATACTAATGATACTGAACTCTCCTACAAAGTAAATATACATCGACAGAAAGAGATTGATGCTATAATGACAGAGGAGACAAAATCTCTGGAGATTATTAATAATCCAGTGGTACCCAGAGGCTTCTAGATCAAGAGGCAATAGAAGCAGAAATGGTGTAGGCTAAAGGACAGTGTAAGCTTTAGGAATTTACGATGGCAAATACACGTATATATAATTAAAGAATCTGTCAAAGGATTTATTAGTGCAAATCCACTGCAGGATTATGCAGAAAACAACGGAGTTGTAATAAATAATATGCAACTGATAACATAAATAACGCCAATTCGTTGATCGAAGGATTTTCAACCATGGCATAATAGACTGGTTTGCCAAAATCCCAGAAGAAACCATGATAAATAAAGAGCAAAGTTGGAAAACCTTAACGAATAAACTTTCTAACTAAATATGGAAAATAAACAACTTGAGCCAAAGAAGAGGTCTGACCTACAATAGAAGACCTCATCTTAACTCAGGATGAAACAGATATTGAGAGAATAGATGATGCGATTTCACTGGGAGTTAGTGACCACTGTGAACTATTATTTGAACACAGAATTCAAATGAAAATCAAAGCAAGAACGCAGAGAGAGGAGGGTAGAAGACCAGCACACAGAAAAGGTAAGTATTCCGGAATATGTTATTGTTTAAATTATTGAAATTGAATTCCTGAATATGCTTGTGCAAGAGACAATCAAATATGTAACCCACAAATGTTCAGAGGCTGGAGATAAATTTATTCCAACACTACGGAACATGGCAGCAGAGAATCCTGTCATTCCATAGTTTAATAGACAGAGCCTCGAATCAAGAGAAAATCAGGGCGGCTTGAAGTATTTTGGAAAGCAGGACAGAGGAGAATCGAAGCTGCTGCATCAAAATACACGAAGAAACATGGAGAATCAACGCCACAAGATTACATTCAGGACAAGATATTTAAAAACACTACAACTCAGTCACATCAGATGGAAAATTATTGTCAACAACCAAGTAATGGGCGATAATGGAGTCAACCAGAAAATAAGGGCATTTGACTGGTGCTAAACAGCAGCTTTCAGCGAGTATTCAGACTTGAACATGAGTGTCTCATAGACACTCTTTGTATGAGACTTAGCAACATAGAACGTACAGCACAAGTACTGAATGCTGTTGTGCTAGGCAAAGTCTCCTCAAAGTTGCTAAGTAATGCAGTTGAAGCTCTGTACAATCCTCTTTAAATGCTCTACGATGCTTTACTGGAGAGTGGAATACAACCAGAGAGCTAAAAGGCTTTATGTTATACTAATATATATAATAAGGTAAATAAACAGAGGGACTAACCTAGAGTCCTTTAGCGCACACTTTTGAGGCCGGTCACATATGGGGCTAATAACTTTGCATCTGAAAGGGGACGTTGACCAGATTTCATCAGTTCCAAATTTGCATAATGTGATGGCCAATATGGGATTTGTACTGGGGATTCTCAAGCCCTCACTACAAGATATTATGATCTGACCGGATCAATTAGACATCAACAAGAGGAGACGAGGGAAGAATAATTAACCGGGACCTCGTCCTTCCATTTGAATTGTCACTTTCCTATTAGCAAAGTTCAATGTGCTTAGAGCTTAAATCATATTACCGCACGGCACAAAATCAATGAATCACACAATTATAGTTTCAATGAACAGTTATCACTTGATCTAATTTTGATCCTTTTAATAGCAATTGAAAACACCACCGCCACCTATGTAAAAATTATTTAAATGCACATATATCAGGAATTTCACATGGACATTAGTCAATAATTTAATCCAACAATGCACAAATAGCATTCAATTGCTCTTGATAATCTTTATCTATCTAGTTGGCTTTGAGATCATCGTGAAACAATAAGAGAGCGAGTATTATCAAAACATAAATCACTGATGTTTTACTAACTGTGCCTTCACGTTGGAAATTTTCGTCAATGGGGACAAAAATAAGTATCAAAACCATTGGGCACAAAGTCACCACATCAGACTTAATCTCAATTTCAAACACCACTTAATATTTTAATGGACTGAATTACTACCCCCTTCATGCTTTCACTCAGACTTCAGACCATATTATATAATACCAGGGTATTTGTCCTGGGCATCTTTTTTTACATAATTTCCATCAAGCCAAAAATCCCTGTTGATGATGGTACACAGCTGTAGTCTTCTATTATTATGGCATCCGACTTTCATCCAGAGACTCCCAACGACAGGGTTGAACAAACAACACCATGCTCAATCCTGGCGATTATTTTATAGCAATCTGTAGTGGAAATTTATTTCCTCAGAGCTTCGGATATTTTTTCGCAGTAAACAAATATTTGTCCTTAGGGGCAGCTTACATGACATCCTTCATGTCATTGTTTGACAAGGACAAAAAGTTTGATGGGCCAATCATACAAATGAGGATAACGGAAGTTTTAGGTAGCCCTGAGGAAATTAGAGATATGGTTTGCGAAAAGGCTTCTCGAATTTGATCCAAGGAAATGCAAAGTGATGAGATATAGGACGGTGATGAGATCACATGGAGATTACAGGAATACATGTAACCTAAATCTATCACTGGAGGCACATATTAACACGCTAACATCAGTGACACATGCAAAGCTGGCGAATATCTATGTAGCTTTCAAGCACCTGGATAAGGAAGTTTTCAGAAGACAGCACACTTCTAATATTAAACCACTGATGGAAGGTGCTACAAGGTTCAGACAAAATTTGCAAAAGCACAAATCAAGATTAGAGAAAGTTCAGAGATCTGCTACAAGACAACATCCCAACACTTAAACGACTGATATACTAGAAAATCTAAGAGGACTACATCCTACTACATTGGAAACGAGAAAGGAAATAGGCAACATGATCAACATATTTAACATTCATTTAATACTTATAGAGGCAGTACGAAAGATGTGGTTAGAAATTAGAAACACAGATGAAGTATAGAGATAAGATGAGTTGGAAGCCATTGCCTTAAATGGCAAGCGAATGAAAGGCGGGGCCCAGTAGCTCAAGTTTGTCCAATAATAGAAAAATAATGAAATAGAAAACATAGGATAATGAACCCGAAAAACTATCGAAGAACGCTCGTACGAGCTGCTGTTCTTGTAGCGCCGACGAAAATTGTAAATACAATCGATTTATAATAAACTGAAGAAACATCGGTCCTGGAAGGCATTAGAACGGCCTCCAGGAAAACTGTTCAAGAAATTGAGACAGTCACGTGATTTACTCAGATATTACGAAGAAATGACAATTGTCATGCAGATTTTTGCAGGGGGAGAGGCAGATAGCGAGATATATAAATAGAGATGGAGATAGAAAATCGAGGAAGGAAGTTAATGAAAGTTTAGTTTTAGAGATATGTAAAGGTCACTGTGGAAAAGGCTTACATATTACATTAATGGATTATCAGAGGGAGAGAGAGAAAGAGAGAGAGAAGAAAAATGAGCAGGATAAGAATTCAAGCTCTCAAAAATCTTTACGCCGAATTGAAAGGATGAAACGCTGGAAATTATGTGACGTGAAAATTGAGAATGGATATCTTCTGCCAAGAAGAGAATTTTCAAGTTTGCATTACCTCTAACTATTATTCTCGATTGTTAAAAAAAAATAGTGCAGATATATTCATATCAACTCTGGTAGCATATCAACTATGGACACATTACAAACAAAGCTAAATGGCACTAGAGAATGCAAACACAAATATAATAATGATAAATTATTACAGTATCACGACGAACTTAACAGTCTACTGCAAACTGTGCTTGAAAGTTAAAATTTACAAATATATTTAGTAGGTGCGACGTAAATAAAAATAAATAACTTTTATGAGCAATTTCATTTTCCATTTTCTGTCACGGATATTGACGTCAGGGAGACGTGTTTACCACATTTATGAAGCCCATGGGTTTCCTCGTTTTATTTCACGCCGGAAAATTGGAACGTGCGAAGAGATTGAGGAGTCTTTCTTCTTTTTGTGTTTGTGCAACTTTCTCTCCGAGAAAATGGTAAATAAAACGAATTGAAATGAAACTGAGATTCAGGTAAAGTGCTGAAATCATTAATATATATCTCTATATGTTATTTGAAATGTCTGGCTGTCTGCCTCTCTGTATTGCTGATATATATTTTTTGTTCTGAGACATTTTGCATTGTGTTTTAATGTCTGGCGATCATCATTTGTGTGTGAAGTGTTCTAATAGAGTTCTTGGTGATATATGAGAACAGAGAGAGAGGAGAGAGACGGAGAGAGACGGAGAAGAGAGGAAGAGAGAGAGAAGAGAGTGAGAGAGCTAGAGGAGAGACGAGAGAGGAGAGAGAGAGAGATGAGAGAGAGAGAGTAGAGAGAGGAGAAGACCACACAGACAGATCCATGAATCACTGGGAACCCCGTCTAGTGTTTTTTTCGAATTTCCTTAGCTTTAAATCTTGATATTTTTATAAATTACAATACCAATTCTTCTCACTTTTCTGGATTTTTCTTCACACTTTTTTGTCCCTTCCACTTCTTCATTTACGTCCTTCTGTCTTCATGTTATCTTCGTTCCTGCTCTCGCTCATCGGAGGATAATTAGCGGGGTATTAACTTCATAATTATGTGGAGTATTAAAATTAATTTATTCAAGAGAGAGAGAGGCATGGTAAACAAATTATCTCACTGAAACAAAAGAGATGCATTGGATGTTTTTTCTCACTTTTTTGTTTATCTGTCTGTCTGGATGTATGTTCCTCTCTCTCTCTCCTCTCCTCTCCTCTCTCTTCTCTCCTCTCCTCCTCCTCATCCTCCAGTCTCTCCTCTCTCTCTCCTCATTACTCTCTAGCTCCCTCTCTCGGTATCTACCTCTCATGCTCAGCTCGATCTCACTTCTCACTCGCTTCACTCTCAGTCGCAACTCATCTCACTCTCCCCTCTCTTCTCTTTTTTATTTTTTCTCTCTTTCTCTCCTCTGCCTCTCTCCTTCCGCTTATCTCGCACTTTTGCAGAATGCATTCAGCAGAAGGAAGGAATACGGAGAATTGAAGGAGCATGAGATTTAAGCCATTATCTGCATAGAACTCACACTAACACGGAACATTTTGCAATATATTTCAGTTCAGAAATGGAGGGGAGAGGGGGGGGGTTTTTTTTTTTTTTTTAAAATTTGGGCTTTTTTTGTGTGTGGGGGGGTGTCTGGAGGTGTAGGGGGTGTCTGGGGGTGTAGGTGGTGTCTGGAGGGTGCGGGAGATGTTAGGATCTGCAGAAGTATATTTTGAGTGACCGCAGTCTCTTTGCATCCAGAGTACATGGAAAGTATACCTCACCCCAATCCGACATTATATATTAAATTACATATAATAGCTGTATTGTGGAAAGTATCAACGTGTGGTGATAGACCGCCAAGAAAGTTGTGACGTTTGTATTGTTGAATTGGGACAAACGGGATCTTTTTTTGACCGTAATATAAATAAAAGACCTGACATAAACCTCTCCTAGGTTATCACTACGCCTAAATGTGGGCGCTCAAGAACTAGAGTGTGCTCTCGTCTCTGTCTCGTGTCTCTCTGTCTCTGTCTCTCTGTCTCTGTCTCTCTGTCTACTCTCTCTGTCTGTTTGTCTCTGTCTGTCTGTCTCCTGTCTCTCTATCAGAGGAGAGAGAGAGAGGAAGAGGGAGAGAGAGAGAGAGAGGGAGAGAGTGAGGAGAGAGCAGAGAGACGGAGGAGTAGAGGAGGAGAGAGGAGAAGCGAGAGAGACGAGGAGGAGAAGGGGAGCGAGAGAGTTTCTTTTTCTTTATTTTTTTTTTCTTTTTTTTTTTTTTTTTGTTTTGTTTTTATTTTTTCTTCTTTTTTTTTCTTTTTTTTTTTTTTTTTTTTTTTTTTTTTTTTTTTTTTTTTATTTTTTTTTTTTTTTTTTGATTCTTTGTGTTTGGCGAAGAGGAGAGAGAGAATGTAGAGAGGAGAGGAGGTGGTGTAGAGAGAGGAGAGGAGAGAGCGAGAGAGAGAGGAGAGAGGAAATAGAGAGACCATAGAGAGAGCGAGTGACAGATACTATGTATATGATATACTATATATATATATCTCTCTCTCGATCTCGATCGTATGTATATATATTATATATATATCTAGTATATATATCTAGTATATCTACTATATATAATCTATACTAATATGCATATTCACTTTACATTTATGCACTCTTCTACTTGACAGGGTAAGATAGGTACTGTAGAAATTGGTGTGTTAATAAGCACTTAACCAACGAAGGTGATAAGGTGCTTTTACAAGCTCAGGTTATAGTTACATCATAAACATTGTATAACTGATGCATTTGCGTAGTCAGTCTTGGGTACAAGTTCAAGATGTACCCAAGTCTGTATCCAAACATAATCATCAATGTGTTTCAAGTATTCATCTAGTGTTTTCAGAGTTTCAGCATCCCTCGCCCAGGAGGGCGAACAGTCAGTCAATATGGGACATTCTTACAATATAATGTTGCAAGGGAGTGTCATGTTTTTGTCTCTTCACAAAGTTGCGACACATGGTGCATTCGACACCGTCACAAAATTGACGACTTTTGTGTATTCGACACCGTCACAAAATTGACACAGTGGTGGTAATTCAGCACTTTCACAAAGTTGACACCATGTGTGGTATTCGATACTTTCACAAGTTGGCCCACATGGTGTATTTGACACTTTGACGAAGTTGACAACTGGTGTATTCGACACTTTCACAAAGTTGACACACATGGTGAATCGACACTTTCACATAGTTACCACATGGTGTATTCGACACTTTCACAAAGTAGTTGACACATGGTGTATTCGACATTTTCACAAAGTTGCCCTATGGTGAATTCCTCATTTTTGTTTTGAGAAAGTTGCTAGATACGGCTATATCCAGTCGACCAGACCACAAATTAGAAGGTGAAGGGACAACGGACGTTCGGTCCGTCCTGGACCATTCTCTACCACATCGAATGAGAATGGTCCAGGACGGACCGAAACGTCGTCGTCCCTTCACTTCTAGTGTGTGGTCTGGTCAACATACTTCAGCCACGTTATTGTGACACAGAGACTGCTATCCCGTCGTATTCTGGCCACTATAAAATAACATTGTCTGTTTTGCCTCTTATTTCAATAGAGAAATGTATCGCTAACGATATTTTTCATAATGTGTAATGGTACAACTTTCAGGTCTTTGTAAAATTGTTAGGTCAGTAAGATTTATATCAGACATTCGTGTTAGTATTCTCTTTGTCACTTCTAGTGAAACACCCATGTTATTTTCTACTACTGGTTTTCTACAAGCTGTTTTTGCAAGCATTTCAACAGTGCCATGCCTTGAGATGCCAGCATGTGGTGGTATCCATAGGAATTTGATTTCAAATCTGTTTTCTTAGCAGCTAAAACATTCACTCGAATACCGCTATGTTTTTGAGGTTACTACTAAGGCCAGTGTCTTTGTCGTATAATAATTCAGTCGTTAAGTACATGCCTGCAAGTTTGTTGACGTTGCACTTGCCCAATCATTGACGCGCTACACGGTGCTGAATGACGAGAGAGATAAAGGGGTTTAAATATATTACATGCACTTCCGGTACATCGTCCACCCTTTTCTACAGAGCCGTCGGTATAGCATTGATACACATCGATACCCATAATCTGAGTACTCTCAGTGATGATTTTCAGTGTTAACTCTTTTAATAATGTAGT
>WNGS01163555.1:10742612-10760279 GCA_020271785.1 Procambarus virginalis
TAAATAGGCAAGAGAGATTTTCCAATTGCATTTGACATTGCTCACGTCTCCTCTTCCCACCACTCCGCCACACTACACAACAAACTTCAACGCCTGATCTCCAACAGTCCTTGGGCCAAATACTCTCTCTGACTGTGTTACCAACCTTTCGTCCTACTCTCTTTCTAAGCACCAGCAAGAACTCCTTGGTCTTGGTCTGTCTTTTGCTACTTCCCCTGGCCCACGCTGTGGCATTGATCTCATTAGTTCCTTTGACAGGTTTGTCAATTCTAACTCTAGTACTCTTTCGGACCTGTCTGCCTTTAGAGGGGCCCTCATCCCCGTTCTTGACAGCTTGTTTGCTAAAAATCACTACCTTCCTTGTCGCTTCCAGCTTGCCCTTGCCTCCCTAAAATCTAACAACTCTACTCTTATCCTTCCTTCTGACAAAGGCAATTCGGTGGTTTGTCCTTGACCGTGAGGACTACCTCCGGAAAGCAGATGTCTTGCTCTCTGACTCTCGCACTTATGCTCCTCTGACTTCTAACCCTTTGGATCGCCTCAAAACTTCCTTTAACCGCAAACTAAGACAGCTCTCTAGTCTTTGCCCTCCTGACTTTGATCTCATTAAACGTTTCCGTGTCATCTGCCCTTCTCTTCCTTATTTCTATGGTCTTCCTAAGACTCATAAACCTGGTGTTCCTCTTCGTGCTATCATTTCTTCACGGGGCTCTGTCAGCTATTCTCTTGCCTCCTGGCTCGCTAAAACCCTGACGCCTTACCTTGGCATTTTTCCCACCTTCGTCACTCTCAGGACTTCATAGAAAACTGCGCCTGCAACCCTCTTGTAAGATGCTTAGTCTTGATGTTGACTCTCTGTTTACAAATGTTCCGCTAGATGACGTTCTCTCTTTCCTTAGACGGAAGGCGTCAGAGGGCCTTCTTCCTCTCCCTCTTCCCACTGACGTTTTCCTCGATCTCATTAGACTCTGTGTTGAATCTAATTCTTTCTCTTTAACGGTAAATATTACACTCAAACTTTCGGTGTCGCCATGGGTTCCCCTCTCTCCTCTCCCCTGTTCTTGCTAATTTCTACATGGAATACTTCGAAACTGTTCTTCTTCCTTCTATTGATACTCGTCCCTCTCTCTGGCTTCGCTATGTTGATGACATTTTTGCTTTATGGCCTCATGACCTTAATCTTTCCAGCCTTTCCTCGACTCTCTTAACAATCTGGCTCCTTCTATCCATTTCAAAGTTGAGTGGGAATCAATTCCCTCCTTCCTTTTCTTGATGTTCATGTTCACAGCTCTGTGTCTGGGTCTCTTTCTCTGTCTACCGTAAACCCATGCATAGTGGCATGTACATTCACTTCTTTTCCTACCATCCTCCTTCTGTTAAGAAAAATGTCCTCTCTCTCTCTCTTCCTCCGCGCTCTACGCATCAGCGACCCTCAGTTTCTTGATTCTGAAATTTCCTTTATCTACAAATCATTCTCTCGCCTTGGTTATCCTTTGCATTTCATCAACTCTGCCTACTCTCAAGCTAAACGAAATTTCTTTCATCCTAAACCTGCTTCCAACAGTAGTAGCACTGTACTATGCCTTCCCTTCATATCTGAACTCAAAACGTTTACCAATACCTTTCGTCCTCTTGACATTAAACTCGCCTTTCGACAAACTAACACACTTCGTAGCAATCTAGTTCACACTGCTCCTCCTGCTTCAAATGCTGCTGGTGTCTACTCTATTTCCTGTTCATCTTGTCCTCTCCAATACTTTGGCGAAACTGGCCGTACACTGAATGACAGACTTAAAGAACACAAGAGAAGTGTTAAGTCTGCAGACACTAACAATGCTCTCTTCTGCCATGTGAGGGATTTTAATCATCCCATTGATTGGTCTTCCTCCAAAATAATCTTTCCTGCCTCTACTCTTCACAGACGCCGTCTTGTAGAATCGGCTCTTATACACAAAGTACCCAACATGAACATGAGTCCTGGCTTTGTTGTTGTGGACTCTTCCCTTTCACAGTACATACTCAAATGCTCTAATCTTTCTAACAAACGTGACTTAACATAAGCTTACCCCTTCCATTTATCTTTCTTTCTCTTTCCTTTTCTTTCTCTCTTCTCCTACGCTCCCTTGCTATCCTCTTCTTTTTCCTATTACTTTTCCTTCGGTGGTTATAATGGGAGCTGCCTCGTATGGGCCAATAGGCCTTCTGCAGTTCTCATTATTACTACTATTCTCTACACCTTACTTTCCTCCTAACCTCTCTCTTGCCTATTTATTACCCGTTCTCTACCTCATCATCACAAGCGACTTGAGAATGGTCCAGGACGGACCGAAACGTCGTCGTCCCTTCAACTTCTAGTGTGTGGTCTGGTCAACATACTTCAGCCACGTTATTGTGACTCATCGCCTGCATAAAAGGTATCATTTGGGAGATGAAATACTTCAAGAGTCAGAGAGAGAGAAAGACCTGGGGGTTGATATCACGCCAGACCTGTCCCCTGAAGCTCATATCAAGAGGATAACATCAGCAGCATATGCCAGGTTGGCTAACATAAGAACGGCCTTTAGAAACTTGTGTAAGGAATCTTTCAGAACATTATATACCACATATGTCAGACCAATCCTGGAGTATGCGGCTCCAGCATGGAGTCCCTATCTAGTCAAGCATAAGACTAAACTGGAAAAGGTTCAAAGGTTTGCCACCAGACTAGTACCCGAGCTGAGAGATATGAGCTACGAGGAGCGACTGCAGGAATTAAACCTCACTTCGTTGGAAGACAGAAGAGTTAGGGGGGACATGATCACCACATTCAAGATTCTCAGGGGAATCGACAGGGTTGATAAAGACAGGCTGTTTAACACAAGGGGCACACGCACTAGGGGACACAGGTGGAAGCTGAGTGCCCAAATGAGCCACAGAGATATTAGAAAGAACTTTTTTAGTGTCAGAGTGGTTGACAAATGGAATGCATTAGGAAGCGATGTGGTGGAGGCTGACTCCATACACAGTTTCAAATGTAGATATGATAGAGCCCATTAGGCTCAGGAAACTGTACACCTGTTGATTGACGGTTGAGAGGCGGGACCAAAGAGCCAGAGCTCAACCCCCGCAAGCACAACTAGGTGAGTACAACTAGGTGAGTACACACGCACACACACACGCTCACACACAAAACACGAAAACCCGCAATTCCTGGATAAAGGTTGGCCAAAGATGTTAAAAAAAGAGAAAATTTAAGACATGGATCCATGCCAACACCAAACTTATGGTTGCTGATTTTATTGGAACAAGAGTATAAAACGGCAACAATTTAAAATAAACTCCTTTAGTTTATTATATCTCATCTTGTTGCAATTAGCCCTTCAATGCTAAGGTTTCTGTATCAAGCAAAACTTTCTCTTAATTTTCTCTCCTATCATCAATTCAGAAAGGGTTCATTAGATCTTAATACCACATCTTTTTCTCTTTCTGAATTAAAAACGACTTTTTCTTTTATGGAAGACAACAAATAAATTCCACCCGAGAAAAAACGAAAGCCAATAACATCCAGAAATTAAATGTTTTTTCTGTAAATCCGACAGCGACCGTAAGCCAGCGACACACACATACCATACACAAGTCTGCAACTGTTATTGGTGTTGTATTTTTCTTTATAGCTTTTACATAGTGCCACATGAGAGAGAGAGAGAGAGAGAGAGAGAGAGAGAGAGAGAGAGAGAGAGAGAGAGAGAGAGAGAGAGAGAGAGAGAGAGAGAGAGAGAGAGAGAGAGAGAGAGAGAGAGAGAGAGAGAGAGAGAGAGAGAGAGATAAAGAGTTCGCTTCCATCTTTGGCATTGCACCACTCTCTTCGATATCTGAACCTTTCCCGTTTTGAAGACAGGAGTGAAAAAGATGAACCTCTCAATGTTCATTCCAATTATTGTTAATTAGAGACGGTGAGAGAGAGGACGTGTCAGTTCACCACAGCCTTCACTATCGGAGAGATGACGGAGGCTTGACTGTAATATACTGTACCTAACTGTACCTTGACTGTACCTAATATTGACCTAATATCTAATATAGAGATGAATAGAGAGATAAAGAGACGAAGAGACAGAGGCAAGAGATACTAACAAAGAGATACTAACAAAGAGAGCAAAGAGATACAGACAAAGAGAGAGATCAGAGAGATTAAGTGACAGAGGTAGCTAAAGAGTGAAAGATAAAGGGTGAGAGATAAATAATGAGAGATAAATAGTGTGTGTGTGTGTGTGTGAGAGAGAGAGAGAGAAAGAGACGAAAACAGTGGACAAAGAAAGACGAAACGATAATAGAGAGAGAGAGAGATAAAGAGAGCGAGATAAAAACAGAGAGATACAGACATAAAGATAGATAAAGAGAGCGAGACAAATAAAAAAAAGAGAAATCAGAGTCGCAGAATATCTCCCAACAGTCCTTTATAAAACCTATTTACCATGAACAAAAATTTAACGCGGGTTCCTAGCTATAATTACCACCCTTGATTGCTTCCATTACTAAATACTGTTTTTTCCTGATGCTTGTGAGTTCACCGAGAGTGGCAAGCACTAGGATCAGAGCTGGGCATAGCAATCAGGGGTGCTAGGACCACCAGTTGCTGCAGTAGGTTAAGAGCTAGGATCACTAGAGATTAGGAACGACTAAGAGCTAGGATTACCAGAGCCAAGTAGATTGCTAGGACAACTAAAAACTACATTGAGGCCGAGTGTTATGATCGTCATTTGAAGATTATTTATGCTTCCCCATTTACATTTACAGAGTGTAGTATATATCAACACAAAATTGGTCACGGCTCAATGGATACGAATCAGATAAGCTTAGATTTTGAAAAGATTTGGAAAATAGTGTTGTTGATTTACGGAACAGATTTCAGATTAACATAATAGATGTGTGTGATCTCTAGATTATTTCAGCTGTAACATAGCTTAACGATGCCCCTTATTAACTGCACTTAAATACTCACTTAAACAATATCCAGTCCCATCTCACTTACCTTTGCCAAATGGAGTTATTTTAATTAAAAGCACATGGGATTGAAGGGTTATGTACTGACGGTATTAATCAAATTATAATGTTATCAGTGGAATTCACTAGAGATCTACGACAGACAAGGGAATTTAAGAAATTTAAACGATAGTTTCGTGATAATTTCTTGATGATTAATGAATCGAGATAGTAATTGCATCCTCCTCTGATGAAATTCAAATCAGCAGAGAGAGCAGCGAGGTCCATTCCCCACCAGATGGATACTTTGAATTACGAGGGAAATATTTTCAAAATGAGATGGCTTATAGACCAGCATTTTAAATCCTGTTAAAATCAGTTCTATGTTACATGAGCTGCGTGTTCCGAGTGATTTTGAATCCAGGATGGTTGTAAAATATATTGATGTTTTTGCTAAGTTTGCGCAGATCTCTCTCTCTCTCTCTCTCTCTCTCTCTCTCTCTCTCTCTCTCTCTCTCTCTCTCTCTCTCTCTCTCTCTCTCTCTCTCTCTCTCTCTCTCTCTCTCTCTCTCTCTCTCTCTTCTCTCTCTCTCTCTCTCTCTCTCTCATGACATAATATTATTTTATGTTAATTTTCCTTCTTATCATCTTTTCAACATCCAAATTTTGCCATTTGTATTGTTTTACCTATCGGTTCTCACTCCAATAGTAAACTACACATTATTTACATTTACATATATACAAGTATTCAATACGTGGATCAAATTTTGTTTAATTCATTATATTATTATTTTTTTTCAAATCAAAGTCTAATTTCCTCTGCTGCTCATCTGTTCTAATCTTTCCATAATTCCAACGATCTATATAAGTTGCTACAAAGAAAGTTCCTTATTTAGATTTTGGTTCTAATGAAAGAATAAGAATATAGGCTCTTATGAACAGGAAAACGGTATTAGTACTTCGCTTGTTTTCTATTCCCTCAAAACTAATCTCGTTCCTGCAAACTGGCGCTCCCCAACACTTCCGAACGTCACACTGGAACCTATTTACCACCTCTTCGTAAACTGACAATCCGATAAAATTCACAAATTATGATAATTCCGATGACCTAATTTTAGAGGACACAACGTGTTCACATCCTTGTTTTGGCAGCGAGGGATCATTATTGTCCCCCCCCACTACAGGTCGGGTCATAAATTGTCTCTCGTCACGAGGTGGACACGAACTCACAGCTTTATGACCCCTGCTGTATCAACACTGAGCGAAGACCTGCCTTTTGACAACAGCTAATTGTCACTTCCTTGCGTCATCAGTCTCATTGTTTGACACGGTCGTGAACCAGGCTGTTCTCTCGATTTGCTACTGTAGGGGAAAATAAACAAAATTCCACTTAACCGGAAATGTATGAACTAATCCAACCCCACATGACTCATCGAGGTCGATCACTAGAAAACGTCAATAATTCGATGTTTTAAGTTTTTATTCATCTGTGGAATGGATTTTGTCGATTTGGTGACAAGTACGACATATTGATTAAGGGGAAGGGATGCAACCACTCCACATTAAGATTCTCATTCGCCCTCCTCCCTTCTTCCCCCCTACACATGTGAACAATATTCATTCTGTTCATTCTGTGCTGTTACACTCCTATTGTCCTGATTTAAAACAAAAACCGTGAATGTCTTGATTACAGATGATTTTTGTGTATTCCAATTTTTTTAAACATCAGAAATGCAATTTTCAAATTGGCTTTGATAAATCACAAATAAAATTTAATGATCACTCCATTCACTGAACAATAAATCACTGAACAATCCAATCAATGGCAATGAAGATAGCCTGTGAAACAAATTAAATGCTAGAATGACTGACAGTTAAAGTGGGTAAAAGTTAGGATAACTAGCAGTAGTATGGCAATATATTTCCTAGAATAGCTTGCAGTAAAGGCACTTTTAGTGCTAGGATCACCAACTACTAGAAAGAGGGTCAGATTAAGGGTGGGTTAAGGTGAGGTAGGTCCTAGCTACAATCACTGCCAGGTTAGGTGAGATCGCTAACGCGACTTAAGATCTAAGGTTATCGGTACCTAGCTGTTGTTAAAGCTAGGATCAAAGATTACTAGGGACTGGGAAAGGTCTAATCTCACCAGCAGTAAGTGGAATTAAGTAATAAGACTGTCAGGGAATATAAGTGTTGGTGCTAGGGTTACCATTAGCTAGGACCCTCGGCGGCTGAGGAATATTAAACAAAATATATTAATAATTTTGGGAATAATATAAACAAAATGTATTAAATTTCCAGTCATCTTTTTTTCGTTCTTGTCAGTCAGTCTTCTTTGCATATTATTTTATTCTTTACCTTCACAGTTTCTTGAAAAGTTCTGTTGGTCTTCTTTTTTTTGCCTATTCCTTCACTTTCTTCTTTTCATCCTCTGCTTGACCATCTTNTTATAATGGATTTTAGGCTTCACTTACAGTCCTTATATACCTGCCGGCGATGAATTATGAATGTTCTTCGTATCTCATTGTTCTACGGTCTTTTCCGTGGCGGCCTATTTCCACCCCTTGCATAATATGCAAGGGCACTGATCTGAAGCTTAGTGACTCATGTCAGTCCTGAAGCCTCACAGCAAGACGACAGCACGTGCACGTCAGACCAAAAGCTCTAACAGTGAGCATCTTCGGTCTTCAGGAAGCTTCGTACACTGCCCCGTCACAAGAGACTCACAGTGGTGCATTATAACAATGAATAATGATCATTGGTGAACAGCATAACGGTAAAGATTGTTCATGGTGAACAGCATAACGATAAAGATGTTCATGGTGAACAGCATAACGATAAAGATTGTTCATGGTGAACAGCATAACGGTAAAGATTGTTCATGGTGAAACAGCATAACGGTAAAGATTGTTCATGGTGAACAGCATAACGATAAAGATTGGTCATGGTGAACAGCATAACGGTAAAGATTGTTCATGGTGAACAGCATAACGATAAAGAATGTTCATGGTGAACAGCATAACGATAAAGATTGTTCATGGTGAACGCATAACGGTAAAGATTGTTCATGGTGAACAGCATCAAACGATAAAGATTGTTCATGGTGAACAGCATAACGATAAAGAATGTTCATGGTGAACAGCATAACGATAAAGAATGTTCATGGTGAACAGCATAAACGGTAAAGATGTTCATGGTGAACAGCATAACGGTAAAGATGTTCATGGTGAACAGCATAACGATAAGATTGTTCATGGTGAACAGCAAACGATAAAGATTGTTCATGGTGAACAGCATAACGATAAAGATTGTTCATGGTGAACAGCATAACGATAAAGAATGTTCATGGTGAACAGCATAACGATAAAGAATGTTCATGGTGAACAGCATAACGATAAAGATTGTCATGGTGAACAGCATAACGATAAAGATTGTTCATGGTGAACAGCATAACGGTAAAGATTGTTCATGGTGAACAGCATAACGATAAAGGTTGTTCATGGTGAACAGCATAACGATAAAGATTGTTCATGGTGAACAGCATAACGATAAAGATTGTTCATGGCGAACAGCATAACGGTAAAGATTGTTCATGGTGAACAGCATAACGGTAAAGATTGTTCATGGTGAACAGCATAACGATAAAGATTGTTCATGGTGAACAGCATAACGATAAAGATTGTTCATGGTGAACAGCATAACGATAAAGATTGTTCATGGTGAACAGCATAACGATAAAGATGTTCATGGTGAACAGCATAACGATAAAGAATGTTCATGGTGAACAGCATAACGATAAAGATTGTTCATGGTGAACAGCATAACGATAAAGATTGTTCATGGTGAACAGCATAACGTAAAGATTGTTCATGGTGAACAGCATAACGATAAAGGTTGTTCATGGTGAACAGCATAACGATAAAGATTGTTCATGGTGAACAGCATAACGATAAAGATTGTTCATGGTGAACAGCATAACGGTAAAGATTGTTCATGGTGAACAGCATAACGATAAAGAATGTTCATGGTGAACAGCATAACGATAAAGAATGTTCATGGTGAACAGCATAACGATAAAGAATGTTCATGGTGAACAGCATAACGATAAAGAATGTTCATGGTGAACAGCATAACGATAAAGATTGTTCATGGTGAACAGCATAACGATAAAGAATGTTCATGGTGAACAGCATAACGATAAAGATTGTTCATGGTGAACAGCATAACGATAAAGATTGTTCATGGTGAACAGCATAACGGTAAAGATTGTTCATGGTGAACAGCATAACGATAAAGGTTGTTCATGGTGAACAGCATAACGATAAAGATTGTTCATGGTGAACAGCATAACGATAAAGATTGTTCATGGTGAACAGCATAACGGTAAAGATTGTTCATGGTGAACAGCATAACGATAAAGAATGTTCATGGTGAACAGCATAACGATAAAGAATGTTCATGGTGAACAGCATAACGATAAAGAATGTTCATGGTGAACAGCATAACGATAAAGAATGTTCATGGTGAACAGCATAACGATAAAGATTGTTCATGGTGAACAGCATAACGATAAAGATTGTTCATGGTGAACAGCATAACGATTAAGATTGTTCATGGTGAACAGCATAACGATGATGAATGTTCGTCGTGGAGAGCGATATATAACGAGTGAGAACAAAGGGATGCAGACCCACGTATGTCATTATTGTAAGGAAAAAATTGCTTACGAGGTTGGAAAGGCGGAGGCCGAAGGGCTGAAGCTCAACCGGGCACTAACAACTAGGTGAGGAGATATATATCAATCCTCTCTCCTGATTGTATTTTTTACGGAATGGAAGGGAACGATCAGGAGAAAGTTCCAATTAAGCCATTACGACTATATAGCACTTGGAAGAGGTCAGGATAAGGATTTGGGATGGGACGGGGAGAAAGGAATGGTGCCCAACAACTTGGACGGTCGGGGATTGAACACCGACCTGCATGAAGCGAGACCCCCGTTCTACCGTCCACCCCAAAGAACTGGGCATCGACCAATCGGCACAAGAAGGTGACCATTAGTGAAAATTAAATCACATTCATATTGACGTTTGCTAAGCATTGGACTCGATGGGTTAGGTTGGATGTTTGGGTTCGTAGGTTTATGGTTAGGCAAAATGGTTGTATTTTTTACGTATCTGGCTAGACAAAACAGTGACATTATGCAGGTCGAGAGATTCTGGGCCGGTAATCCAGCTGCAGTTCTCTCTATTTTCCACTCCATAAAGAATGCAACTATTTTGCCTAACAAGAAGCACATGAGCCCAAGCAACCCACCTAACCTAACGAGGCTAATGCACAGAAAACGTCCATATTACGCTTCATTATGTTATACGAATACATCGCCTTTCTTAACGGATTAGTTAATTACGTAAAAAAACGACGAATTAGTTGAGCTAACGAGTTGGTAACGCGTCCGAGTTTACACTACTAACGTCAACAATACAAGCTTCAGCATCGTAAACAATGATCCAGGCTTACAGACAACGGTTTCACAAATATGTATTAGCAAAATAACCTCTATATCACTCCCCCCCCCTAACCCCCGGTACATTTCATGATGACTGACGCTCCGGAAATCATGTAATTCCGTTGAAGTATTCATAGCCAACTGCTCATCCACAATTCATGCATGCACGATATTAATTTGCAATGAGCATGCGCAGTGCTAACTGCCATGAATCACAAATAAACAGATCATAAACTCGTGTACAAAACTGCCCTTGTTAAGAGTTTTATAAACCTGTGTTCTCTCTCTCTCTCTCTCTCTCTCTGAATTATTATATAAAAATTGGTTAAACCCGGAGAAATTAGCAAATACGCTCGGTAATGTTTAATCCGTAATTATTCGTTCCGCTGCGATTAGTGAGCGAATAATTTTGAGTTACGGCCAACCAGATGCAAGGAATGACCTCCACCCGCTTCAACGCGCGCGATTCATAATGAAAAATATGGAAAATATTAGCTGGTAGCTGAGCGCCTGGATGTGGTTTAACTTCCACACTGACAGATGCTGCTAATGATGTCGATGGTACACAGCCCTGCCAGAGTACACCAGCCCTGCCAGAGAGTACACCAGCCCTGCCAGAGAGTACACCAGCCCAGCCAGATGGTACACCAGCCCTACCAGAGAGTACACCAGCCCTGCCAGAGAGTACACCAGCCCTGCCAGATGGTACACCAGCCCTACCAGAGAGTACACCAGCCCTGCCAGAGAGTACACCAGCCCTGCCAGAGAGTACACCAGCCCTGCCAGAGAGTACACCAGCCCTGCCAGAGAGTACACCAGCCCTGCCAGAGAGTACACCAGCCCTGCCAGAGAGTACACCAGCCCTGCCAGAGAGTACACCAGCCCTGCCAGAGAGTACACCTGCCCTACGAGAGAGTACACCAGCCCTGCCTGATGGTACACCAGCCCTACCAGAGAGTACACCAGCCCTGCCAGAGAGTACACCAGCCCTGCCAGAGAGTACACCAGCCCTACCAGAGAGTACACCAGCCCTGCCAGAGAGTACTCCAGCCCTGCCAGAGAATACACCAGCCCTGCCAGAGAGTACACCAGCCCTGCCAGATGGTACACCAGCCCTGCCAGAGAGTACACCAGCCCTGCCAGAGAGTACACCAGCCCTGCCAGAGAGTACACCAGCCCTGCCAGATGGTACACCAGCCCTGCCAGAGAGTACACCAGCCCTGCCAGAGAGTACACCAGCCCTGCCAGATGGTACACCAGCCCTGCCAGAGAGTACTCCAGCCCTGCCAGAGAATACACCAGCCCTGCCAGATGGTACACCAGCCCTGCCAGAGAGTACACCAGCCCTGCCAGAGAGTACACCAGCCCTACCAGAGAGTACACCAGCCCTGCCAGAGAGTACACCAGCCCTGCCAGAGAGTACACCAGCCCTACCAGAGAGTACACCAGCCCTACCAGAGAGTACACCAGCCCTGCCAGAGAGTACACCAGCCCTGCCAGAGAGTACACCAGCCCTGCCAGAGAGTACACCAGCCCTGCCGCATGGTACACCAGCCCTGCCAAACGGCACACACCTGGGACGGATACCCTCCTGTAATGGGAACCCGACTAAGAAACGTATACCTGCTGTGAGATGCGTACCTGCTTGAGACATGTGCACCTTTCCTGGATGGGGTGTTTTCTGGGGACGGGTACTGGTTTTAAACGGACACCTGCATGCGACGGGTACTGGTCTTAAACGGGTACCTGGACGGGGCAGTACCTACTTGAGACGCATACTTGTCTGAAATGAGTAATGACTTTGGAGAGGTATTCTTCTGGTTGGGTACTCGACAGGGATGGATAACATCTTAGAACAGGATCCTGTCTCAGATGGATAGATACCTACAAGTGATGGATTCATACCTTGGGCTGAGTCCTCAAAATGACTGGATACTTTGCAATAGGACAAAACCCTCCACGAAATGGGTAGTTTCCTGACTCTGAAAGGTAACATCTACAAGTACTTTTCCTGGATGGGGTTCCTCTCTGGAATTGGTACATGCTTGGCACCAAACCATATTTGGATAGATAACTTTTGAATAAATATTTCGGACCAAGTATCTATAGAGATACATAGTCAAGGAACTCAAACAAGACAGACGAACAAGACCTGACATCAATTTTGACAAATACATTCATAGGCATGACACATACACACACCAACATTGAACATGCAGGACAAACTCACATTCTCAAGTAGAGGACAAACCTATTGTTTCCCTATTGTATTGTGTTGTATTGTAGCCTGTTTGGATAATCGATGTTTTTCCCTAGACCAGGGGTAGCTATAACCTTTTGAGAGCGTGTGTGCCTATATTAAGGATTCTGTCCCAGACGTTTTAAATATGTGTAATCTCTCGTGGCGTAGTGAACAAAATGATTATTCTGCTTATTTACGTGTATTCATTGTTTTTACTATTTAATGGAGATAACACTGAAAGATTTATTTAGATGAAAGCATTCTAGGAAGCCTTTTAAAAAAAATTATTGATATTATGTTTTTATATAACGAAATGACCATTTATTAACATTATTGCTATTTTATCTTTCAAATAACAAAATAAATATAAACGTGAAATTATAAGCTCTGCATCATATTATAAAAAATAATCATGGAAACGTAAAAACGCCTATTATACTCTCTTCTGTAAAACTCTTGTAAAACAAAAGTTAAACGTTTGCTACTGCATAGACGATGACGCAAAATATTTATCAGGTTTATTATTGGTTGCTTTGAAGGCTATGCATACAACACAAGTTTCATCAGTAAGTCAACTCCTGTAATTGGACTTGACAAAGTTCACGTCTGAAAACAGTGACTCAAGAAACGACGAAGATACGTTTAATTCCCTGGAAACACAAACCGAAACTGTCTTTATTTTCCGCTTGTTACAACTTGTAGTAAAGTTGTTACAGCTTGGCTTAACGTGTTTATGACGTATTAGAACGTTGTTACAACTTGCAATATTGGTTGTTATAACTGGTTAGGAAGTGTTAAAACTTGTTTGTATGTTGTACCAACGTTGTACTTTCGGGGTGTTTGGCGAGATACCCCCATTGTCAGATTTTCAGACAGTCCAATGTTTCAAGAATAGAATTCCAGAGTTTCAGAACCTCATTTTCTGAAATTTTCTGTGTTAATCCAATAGCTAACCTATTTATTTTAATATTTTCAAGTTGGGCTCCGAAGACGGCCAATTTTTAACTCCAAATTAGGTTGTTTAGTAAATCAATTGCATCTCAAAATTATCCAAATCAATCCTTTGCAATAATTTAATAATTAAGTTTATGTAATATAACACTGTTTGCATACTTGAGGAGGTTTGTCCAGTGTTACACTGTAATGATGAACTTTGCAGTTTCTTCAAATAACCTAAAATTAGTCAACCTTATAGAGAGTTATTCAGTATTTCAATCAATAATTTACATTAAGAGCAACATTACATATTGACTTATATATGATGAGTGGAGGGTTAAAGAATCAAGGACTGACACTGCAGGTAATATGGCAACTAAAACATTTCCCATGTCACCTTACCAAAGGATCGACTACCTTGCCATAGACCAACGACTGAAAATGTCCCTTGGATGCAACCCACAACAGTTTGTCTAACCTACGTACAGCGAGGTAAACAAAGGCATCGGGTGGAAAGAAACGTGCACACACGTCTCCGCCCTTATGCGAAAATCAAAACTGGCCGGGACCTCTCTTCTCACCACAGACGAAACAGATACATCCACAGCCGAGAGAGAAACATTGTAGCCAGATAAAAGAAAAAAAATCTTAGGTAGAACAAGGTTGTTCTGCAGTATATCCACAAAATATTATTTTGTGGATATAATGCAGATATAATGCGGGTATAATCATATTTCAATTATGCGTTAATGTCCAGCAACGGTGGAACCTCCTCTCGTCCTGTGAAGTATACATACTAAAGAGGTGCATAATTCATAGAGATATACATACTCGCTCTTCTTTTATAATTTCAGGATACATTTTCAGGCTATTTGGGTTGATGAATAAATGGCTCGGCTTTTACAGCATAACCGGTATTATATGCATTGTTGTCATACACGTCAGTATGAGACGGGGTGAGATATGACAGTGTCACCACTAGCTGTCATACACGTCAGTATGAGACGAGGTGGGATATGACAGTGTCACCACTTGTTGTCATACACGTCAGTATGAGACGGGGTAGGATATGACAGTGTCACCACTTGCTGTCATACACGTCAGTATGAGACGAGGTGGGATATGACAGTGTCACCACTTGTTGTCATACACGTCAGTATGAGACGGGGTAGGATATGACAGTGTCACCACTTGCTGTCATACACGTCAGTATGAGACGGGGTGGGATATGACAGTGTCACCACTTGCTGTCATACACGTCAGTATGAGACGGGGTGGGATATGACAGTGTCACCACTTGTTGTCATACACGTCAGTATGAGACGGGGTGGGATATGACAGTGTCACCACTAGCTGTCACGACACTGGACTAATGAATGAATTGACTCGTGAGTCATTACTGCCATGGTAATTTTGGTTTTAATACCACAGAGAGACAGACCAAGAGAGAGAGAGAGAGAGAGAGACAGAATGTGGGAGAGAACAGCAACAAAACATGATAGGAATAAAAAGAGAAAGAGAAACTGAGAGCCGAGAGACGAAGCACCTCAGCTACTCCCCCCCCCCCCATAAACCTGGTGACCGACTCGTAAAATTATGACGCAGAAACTACGAAAATTATTGTTTAGCTCAACGATTCAGGCGACAGTGTGCGACCGGGTAATGGGAAGAATCGACTCCAAGTCTACCTCAGTAAAGGGTCGTTCTTAGGGAAGGTATAACCAAGCGAGTTTCACCTCTCCTGTCTGAGCGTTGTCCCACTAAATCGTAAAACAGAATTAACCCTTTCGGTATGCGTAAAATAGTAATATTAGCAATTTTCCTTGGGTTAATGTACACATATGAACCCTTACGTACGTAGAGTACACGCAAGGAAACACACACACACACACACACACACACACACACACACACACACACACACACACACACACAGACAAGGATGTGTGTGTGTGTGTGTGTGTACTCACCTAATTGTGCTTGCGGGGGTTGAGCTTTGGCTCTTTGGTCCCGCCTCTCAACTGTCAATCAACTGGTGTACAGATTCCTGAGCCTATTGGGCTCTATCATATCTACACTTGAAGCTGTGTATGGAGTCAGCCTCCACCACATCACTTCCTAATGCATTCCATTTGGCAACCACTCTGACACTAAAAAAGTTCTTTCTAATATCTCTGTGGCTCATTTGGGCACTCAGTTTCCACCTGTGTCCCCTTGTGCGTGTGCCCCTTGTGTTAAATAGCCTGTCTTATCTACCCTATCAATTCCCTTCAGAATCTTAAATGTGGTGATCATGTTCCCCCTAACTCTTCTGTCTTCCAGCGAAGTGAGGTTTAATTCCCGTAGTCTCTCCTCGTAGCTCATATCTCTCAGCTCGGGCACTAGTCTGGTGGCAAACCTTTGAACCTTTTCCAGTTTAGTCTTATCCTTGACTAGATATGGACTCCATGCTGGGGCTGTCCGTGTGTGTGTGTGTGTGTGTGTGTGTGTGTGTGTGTGTGTGGTGTGTGTGTGTGTGTGTGTGTGTGTGTGTGTGTGTGTGTGGTGTGTGTGTGTGTGTGTGTGTGTGTGTGCTTTGTTGTCTGACACGACTATCTTCTAGACTCCATATTGTTTCACCTTCAAGTAAAACGACTTATCCGAGAAAATGCATTGCCGTCGTTTCAATGTTTACAGATTACGCCACGCTGATGCGGAAAATCTGGGCTTGGCAGCACAGTACTGACGAGCGCTTTGAATAAACACCAAAAGTTGTCGTCGAGCAAGTTGTTACTGGCAGTAACACCCATTCAGCGCGAGACAGTGAGCCTGGGCAAAGGGCATGATTGAGACCGAGGATTGCTGTGTGGTCTTCAGAGTGAGACACCTCACAGACTGATGTGGAGTAGGATTTGGGAGTCATGATTACACCTATACTCTCTCTATTTACATACACACAGACGAGTTAGGGGGAGACATGATCACTACCTGCAAAATTCTCAGTGGAATTGACTGGGTATTTAAAGATAAACTGTTTAACACAGGTGGTACACGAACAGGGGGACACAGGTGGAAACTGAGTACACAAATGAGCCAAAGGGACGTTAGAAACAACCTTTTCAGTGTCAGAGTAGTTAACAGATGGAATGCATTAGGCAGTGATGTGGTGGAGGCTGACTCCATACACAGTTTTAAATGTAGATATGATAGAGCCCAGTAGGCTCAGGAATCTGTACACCAGTTGATTGACAGTTGAGAGGCGGGACCAAAGAGCCAGAGCTCAAACCCCGCAAGCACAACGAGGTGAATACAACTAGGGGACTACACACCCACACACACACACACACACACACACACACACACACACACACACGCAACACACTGCTAATGTAGTACCAATATACAAAAAGGGTGACAGACAAGAGGCACTGAACTACAGGCCAGTGTCCTTAACTTGTATACCATGCAAGGTGATGGAGAAGATTGTGAGAAAAAACCTAGTAACACATCTGGAGAGAAGAGACTTCGTGACAACCATCAACATGGGTTCAGGGAGGGTAAATCTTGCCTTACAGGATTGATAGAATTCTACGATCAGGTGACAAGAATAAGCAAGAAAGAGAAGGGTGGGCGGACTGCATTTTTTGGACTGTCGGAAAGCCTTTGACACAGTACCCCATAAAAGGTTGATGCATAAGCTGGAGAAACAGGCAGGAGTAACAGGTAGGGCGCTCCAGTGGATAAGGGAGTACCTAAGCAATAGGAAACAGAGAGTTACAGTGAGGGGTGAGACCTCAGACTGGCGTGAATTCACCAGTGGAGTCCCACAGGGCTCTGTACTTGGACCTATCCTGTTTCTGATATACGTAAACGATCTCCCAGAGGGTATAGACTCATTCCTCTCAATGTTTGCTGACGACGCCAAAATTATGAGAAGGATTAAGACAGAGGAGGACAGCTTGAGACTTCAAGAAGACCTGGACAAGCTGCAGGAATGGTCGAACAAATGGCTGTTAGAGTTTAACCCAAGCAAATGTAATGTAAG
>WNGS01163555.1:10761894-10777524 GCA_020271785.1 Procambarus virginalis
ATATGCGAACAAGCCTGAATGGTCCCCAGGACTATATGCGAATGAATATATATATATATATATATATATATATATAATTCATATATATATATATATATATATATATATATATATATATATATATATATATATATTCCGGATTTAGATGCAGAAGACAAATATGGTAGAGTTCTCTGTTTTTCCACATATCTAGCACAGAACTACTACGCTAGCCTAACTAAATTAGAAACAGGAGAGTGTCATTTCGAATAACAGGGAAGGACACAGACAGCTTCCGAAGTCTTCATTGCATCCATCAATTGTAATTGTACAGTTTTCCCAGATGTGCTCGCGGTATACAGGTGATCCACCTTATTCCATCAGTTGAGTGGACGGGACGAGATCGCACCTACAGGATAATTAGCTTCCCGTACGAGCATTACAAGAACAACTGGCACCCACTGACAGGCCAGGCACCCAGTGGCACCCACTAACAGGCCAGGCACCCACTGGCATCCACTGACAGGCCAGGCACCCACTGACATCCACTCACAGGCCAGGCACCCAGTGGCATCCACTAACAGGCCAGGCACCCACTGGCATCCACTGACAGGCAGGCACCCACTGGCATCCACTGACAGGCCAGGCACCCACTGGCATCCACTGACAGGCCAGGCACCCACTGGCATCCACTGACAGGCCAGGCACCCACTGGCATCCACTGACAGGCCAGGCACCCACTGGCATCCACTGGCATCCACTGACAGGCCAGGCACCCACTGGCATCCACTGACACCCACTGACAGGCCAGGAACCCAAGCACACTGGACTCCAGGGCCACACAACTAAGGCATACCACCAGCATCACAGCAACTACCAAATCCAGTGATCGAGGAATTCCTGCCTGAGCTCCACAGTGACCTCCTCACTATTCCGGCAACAGGTGTGAGTCGGTGGTGCTCTACTCACCTTCCCCCCCCCCAGCCCTCCTGCCTCACCCACCCTACCCATCACCCAACGGCAGATATTCCTCAAGTGTCAGAACGATGCCCTATCCAGGCCGTTGAATCTCAATAGTTAAGTTGTTCATTGAAATGTCGTACATGCTTTCCATAAGCTCCCTGAACTCCCTTTGAAAATGACCATATCCCCTCGACGACTAGCAACAGTAAAGGGCGGAACAGAGAGCCAGGTTTGCTAAAGAGGCACATGTCAGGTGTGTGATGGAAACCGTGGCGTCCACAGTGATGAGTCTCTTCGCTCGTGTACCATCATTTCGTTATCGTATCCCTCTTTTTTTGGTTTTCTCTGATATGTTATTATTTGTGTTATTGTCCAAATTCCTCGCATAACTCCTTCTTCTTCCTCACAACCATAACTCATAACTCCTTCCTTTCCTCACAACCTCATGCTCTCCTATGTAGAACAACCCTCAACTCCTGCTCTCATCCCTCCTCTTCTTCCATCATCACCTCTCCTCTCCCTCTCACATCCCCTCCTCTCCCTCTCACAACCCCTCCTCTCCCTCTTACAACCCCTCCTCTCCCTCTTACAACCCCTCCTCTCCCTCTTACAACCCCTCCTCTCCCTCATACAACCCCTCCTCTCCCTCTCACAACCCCTCCTCTCCCTCTCACACCCCTCCTCTCCCTCATACAACTCCTCCTCTCCTCTCACAACCCCTCCTCTCCCTCTCACAACCCCTCCTCTCCCTCTCACAACCCCTCCTCTTCCTCTCACAACCCCTCCTCTCCCTCTCACAACCCCTCCTCTCCCTCTCACAACCCCTCCTCTCCCTCTCACAACCCCTCCTCTCCCTCTCACAACCCTCCTCTCCCTCCGGCACTCACCTTACTAGCTCCAACAGAGCCCTGACTGCAGCATCTTATCTTCGTGTTCTCATACCTTCCTCCCTCACTTCGTATTGACCCTATAGTCCCTCCCTCCCTCTCTCTCTCTCTCTCTCAGCCAGCACATGACTGTCTCACGGAAGTATGTGATCAGCTTCTCTATCACTCTTCTCTTCTTCCTCAACCCTCTCTTCTTTCTCCTAATCGACTAACCCCCCTTCCTACCTTTCTTCGTATTTTCTTAACCCTTCTCTAATAAGTCTTTCCCATTATTTCGCATCAAATCGAGTCACAGATCTCTTCACATTATCATTTTGCTAGTGTTTTCAGCTCTCTTACTCTACTTCTCTTCCGCCTCCTCTTCCTCCTCCTCCTGCTGCTCCTGCTCCTCTTCCTTCTCCGTCTATATCATGCCAGGTGCAAACAATAACCCGTGTCTACGAGGCTCGGGGCACCTGCCTGCTGCTGCGTCATCAGCAGGGTGTGTGTTTACTCACTAAGGTGGACTCACCTGGCTGTGGTTACTGGGGGTGAGTTTCAGCTCCTGGGTCACCCCTCTCTCAGCCTTCAGTCCATAGATGTATAAGTAATTAGTAAAATTATTACGAACTCTGTCATATCAAACTGTGTCTCATCTTGTCGTGTAAGATAGCTAGTTTAACAGTTGTTGATATTTGTTGGTAGTTTGTATTCACGTCTTCATTTTTACAGTGTTTCAGATGTTTTTTAACTTGATAATGAAATGACATCACTTTCTGACTCATTTGAAACTTAATTTCTAACTGTGCCGTCTTGTCCATGCATCATAAATTTCAGTTTTCGGGCCATGTCTGTTTAGTCTATTTCCCGGAGAATGATGTATGTGGTAAGCATGTCTCCCCCGACAATTTTAGCTTTCAATGTCGGCTTGATTTCTCATTCTACGTAACTGACACCATTCGGCTCTGAAACTAGTCTGGTTGTATATATCTGGATTTTCTCATGTTTCCATTTCTTCTTAACAAAATAAGGCAGCAAGGCTGGCGCTGCATACTCTATTATCAGTCTGACATGTGTTAATGAATGCCCTGATTGATACATTATTCAGATTTCTGAAATAGAATTTGATGTGGAATAACCTAGCATACGCACCTGATGATATTTGTTTGATATAGGCTTCGGGAGATAAGTTCTGGGAAATTTCAACCTCCGGGCCTTTATCTCAGTTTGATTTTTACAGTTTGATTTTGGTTTCCTCTCTTATTTGATACATTGTGTTTTGTCTCATGTTCCCATTATCAAGATTTATTGCTAAGCACTTGTTTCGCTTCAACTCTGACGGTCACTTAATATAAAATTATTTCAGTTTGTCGAGGTTCATTTCGCAATTTGTTTCTATCTTCACCTTGTTCATCGTCCTCATAGTATTTACGCCATCCAAATACCGAGAGGTAGTTATCAATCACGTGGGTGATCCTGTGGTACTTCACTGGTGATATTCTGCCACTGTGAAGTCTTCTTTATCGCTGCAACTCCCGGTGTTCTGATGTCTGTGTCTTATACTGTGTCGATAGACTTCATTAGTCTATCGCTAATAGACTAATTCGTCTATCAGCAGCAGTCGACACAGATTAGCAGCAGTCGTCGCCAACCTTGGGTGGCAAGGAAAAAGAACCGTTTGGAAGGCCTATTTTGAGGTTATCTTGAGATGATTTCGGGGCTTACCGTCCCCACGGCCCGGTCCTCGACCAAGCCTCCTTTTTGTTACACACCCACAGGAAGCAGCCCGTGACAGCTGTCTAACTCCTAGGTACCTATTTACTGCTAGGTAACAGGGGCATCAGGGTGAAAGAAACTATGCTCATTTGTTTCCGCCTCCACCGGGGATCGAACCTGGAATCTCACGACTACGAATCCGAAGCGCTGTCCATTCAACTATCAGGCCCCTCTAACGATCCTGAAATATGCAAAAAGCTCCACCTTGTTTTGTTTGCTTTCTACCTTCATGTCTTATAATGGATTTTAGGCTTCACTTACAGTCCTTATATACCTGCCGGCGATGAATTATGAATGTTCTTCGTATCTCATTGTTCTACGGTCTTTTCCGTGGCGGCCTATTTCCACCCCTTGCATAATATGCAAGGTGCACTGATCTGAAGCTTAGTGACTCATGTCAGCTCCTGAAGCCTCACAGCAAGACGACAGCACGTGCACGTCAGACAAAAAGCTCTAACAGTGAGCATCTTCGGTCTTCAGGAAGCTTTGTAACACTGCCCCGTCACAAGAGACTCACAGTGGTGCATTATAACAATGAATAATGATCATCGTGGTGAACAGCATAACGGTAAAGATTGTTCATGGTGAACAGCATAACGATAAAGATTGTTCATGGTGAACAGCATAACGATAAAGATTGTTCATGGTGAACAGCATAACGGTAAAGATTGTTCATGGTGAACAGCATAACGGTAAAGATTGTTCATGGTGAACAGCATAACGATAAAGATTGTTCATGGTGAACAGCATAACGATAAAGATTGTTCATGGTGAACAGCATAACGATAAAGATTGTTCATGGTGAACAGCATAACGATAAAGATTGTTCATGGTGAACAGCATAACGATAAAGATTGTTCATGGTGAACAGCATAACGATAAAGATTGTTCATGGTGAACAGCATAACGATAAAGATTGTTCATGGTGAACAGCATAACGGTAAAGATTGTTCATGGTGAACAGCATAACGATAAAGATTGTTCATGGTGAACAGCATAACGATAAAGATTGTTCATGGTGAACAGCATAACGGTAAAGATTGTTCATGGTGAACAGCATAACGATAAAGAATGTTCATGGTGAACAGCATAACGATAAAGAATGTTCATGGTGAACAGCATAACGATAAAGATTGTTCATGGTGAACAGCATAACGATAAAGATTGTTCATGGTGAACAGCATAACGATAAAGATTGTTCATGGTGAACAGCATAACGGTAAAGATTGTTCATGGTGAACAGCATAACGATAAAGAATGTTCATGGTGAACAGCATAACGATAAAGAATGTTCATGGTGAACAGCATAACGATAAAGAATGTTCATGGTGAACAGCATAACGATAAAGAATGTTCATGGTGAACAGCATAACGATAAAGAATGTTCATGGTGAACAGCATAACGATAAAGATTGTTCATGGTGAACAGCATAACGATAAAGAATGTTCATGGTGAACAGCATAACGATAAAGAATGTTCATGGTGAACAGCATAACGATAAAGATTGTTCATGGTGAACAGCATAACGATAAAGATTGTTCATGGTGAAGAGCATAACGATGATGAATGCTCGTCGTGGAGAGCGATATATAACGAGTGAGAACAAAGGGATGCAGACCCACGTATGTCATTATTGTAAGGAAAAAATTGCTTACGAGGTTGGAAAGGCGGAGGCCGAAGGGCTGAAGCTCAACCGGGCACTAACAACTAGGTGAGGAGATATGTATCAATCCTCTCTCCTGATACATTGTATTTTTTACGGAATGGAAGGGAACGATCAGGAGAAAGTTCCAATTAAGCCATTACGACTATATAGCACTTGGAAGAGGTCAGGATAAGGATTTGGGATGGGACGGGGAGAAAGGAATGGTGCCCAACAACTTGGACGGTCGGGGATTGAACACCGACCTGCATGAAGCGAGACCCTTGTTCTACCGTCCACCCCAAAGAACTGGGCATCGACCAATCGGCACAAGAAGGTGACCCATTAGTGAAAATTAAATCACATTCATATTGACGTTTGCTAAGCATTGGACTCGATGGGTTAGGTTGGATGTTTGGGTTCGTAGGTTTATGGTTAGGCAAAACGGTTGTATTTTTTACGTATCTGGCTAGACAAAACAGTGACATTATGCAGGTCGAGAGATTCTGGGCCGGTAATCCAGCTGCAGTTCTCTCTATTTTCCACTCCATAAAGAATGCAACTATTTTGCCTAACAAGAAGCACATGAGCCCAAGGAACCCACCTAACCTAACGAGGCTCATGCACAGAAAACGTCCATATTACGTTTCATTATGTTATACGAATACATCGCCTTTCTTAACGGATTAGTTAATTACGTAAAAAAACGACGAATTAGTTGAGCTAACGAGTTGGTAACGCGTCCGAGTTTACACTACTAACGTCAATAATACAAGCTTCAGCATCGTAAACAATGATCCAGGCTTACAGACAACGGTTTCACAAATATGTATTAGCAAAATAACCTCTATATCACCCCCCCCCCCCTAACCCCCGGTACATTTCATGATGACTGACGCTCCGGAAATCATGTAATTCCGTTGAAGTATTCATAGCCAGCTGCTCATCCACAATTCATGCATGCACGATATTAATTTGCAATGAGCATGCGCAGTGCTAACTGCCATGAATCACAATAAACAGATCATAAACTCGTGTACAAAACTGCCCCTTGTTAAGAGTTTTATAAACCTGTGTTCTCTCTCTCTCTCTCTCTCTCTCTCTCTCTGAATTATTATATAAATTGGTTAAACCCGGAGAAATTAGCAAATACGCTCGGTAATGTTTAATCCGTAATTATCGTTCCGCTGCGATTAGTGAGCGAATAATTTTGAGTTACGGCCAACCAGATGCAAGAATGACCTCCACCCGCTTCAACGCGCGCGATTCATAATGAAAAATATGGAAAATATTAGTTGGTAGCTGAGCGCCTGGATGTGGTTTAACTTCACACTGACAGATGCTGCTAATGATGTCGATGGTACACAGCCCTGCCAGAGTACACCACCCTGCCAGAGAGTACACCAGCCCTGCCAGAGAGTACACCAGCCCAGCCAGATGGTACACCAGCCCTACCAGAGAGTACACCAGCCTGCCAGAGAGTACACCACCCTGCCAGATGGTACACCATCCTACCAGAGAGTACACCAGCCCTGCCAGAGAGTACACCAGCCCTGCCAGAGAGTACACCAGCCCTGCCAGAGAGTACACCAGCCCTGCCAGAGGTACACCACCCTGCCAGAGAGTACACCAGCCCTGCCAGAGAGTACACCAGCCCTGCCAGAGAGTACACCTGCCCTACCAGAGAGTACACCAGCCCTCCAGAGAGTACACCAGCCCTACCAGAGAATACACCAGCCCTGCCAGAGAGTACACCAGCCCTGCCAGAGATACACCAGCCCTGCCAGAGAGTACACCAGCCCTGCCAGAGAGTACACCAGCCCTACCAGAGAATACACCAGCCCTGCCAGAGAGTACTCCAGCCCTACCAGAGAATACACCAGCCCTGCCAGAGAGTACACCAGCCCTGCCAGAGAGTACACCAGCCCTGCCGCATGGGTACACCAGCCCTGCCAACGGCACACACCTGGGACGGATACCCTCCTGTAATGGGAACCCGACTAAGAAAGTATACCTGCTGTGAGATGCTACCTGCTTGAGACATGTGCACCTTTCCTGGATGGGGTGTTTTCTGGGGACGGGTACTGGTCTTAAACGGACCTGCATGCGACGGGTACTGGTCTTAAACGGGTACCTGGACGGGGCAGTACCTACTGAGACGCATACGTGTCTGAAATGAGTAACGACTTTGGAGAGGTATTCTTCTGGTTGGGTACTCGACAGGGATGGATAACATCTTAGAACAGGATCCTGTCTCAGATGGATAGATACCTACAGTGATGGATTCTGCCTTGGGCTGAGTCCTCAAAATGAACTGGATACTTTGCAATAGGACAAAACCCTCCACGAATGGTAGTTTCTCACTCTGAAAGGTAACATCTACAAGTACTTTTTCCTGGATGGGGTTCCTCTCTGGAATTGGTACATGCTTGGCACCAAACCATATTTGGATAGATAACTTTTGAATAAATATTTCGGACCAAGTATCTATAGAGATACATTCAAGGAACTCAAACAAGACAGACGAACAACACTGAATCAATTTTGACAAATACATTCATAGGCATGACACAACACACACACCAACACTGAACATGCAGGACAAACTCACGTTCTCAAGGAGAGACAAACCTATTGTTTCCCTATTGTATTGTGTTGTATTGTAGCCTGTTTGGATAATCGATGTTTTTCCCTAGACCAGGGTACTATAACCTTTTGAGAGCGTGTGTGCCTATATTAAGGATTCGTCCCAGACGTTTTAAATAGTGTAATCTCTCGTGGCGTAGTGAACAAAATGATTATTCTGCTTATTTACGTGTATTCATTGTTTTTACTATTTAGGAGATAACACTGAAAGATTTATTTAGATGAAAGCATTCTAGGAAGCCTTTTAAAAAAAATTATTGATATTATGTTTTTATATAACGAAATGACCATTTATTAACATTATTGCTATTTTATCTTTCAAATAACAAAATAAATATAAACGTGAAATTATAAGCTCTGCATCATATTATAAAAAATAATCATGGAAACGTAAAAACGCCTATTATACTCTCTTCTGTAAAACTCTTGGTAAACAAAAGTTAAACGTTTGCTACTGCATAGACGATGACGCAAAATATTTATCAGGTTTATTATTGGTTGCTTTGAAGGCTATGCATACAACACAAGTTTCATCAGTAAGTCAACTCCTGTAATTGGACTTGACAAAGTTCACGTCTGAAAACAGTGACTCAAGTAACGACGAAGATACGTTTAATTCCCTGGAAACACAAACCGAACTGTCTTATTTTCCGCTTGTTACAACTTGTAGTAAAGTTGTTACAGCTTGGCTTAACGTGTTTATGACGTATTAGAACGTTGTTACAACTTGCAATATTGGTTGCTATAACTGGTTAGGAAGTGTTAAAACTTGTTTGTATGTTGTACCAACGTTGTACTTTCGGGGTGTTTGGCGAGATAACCCCCATTGTCAGATTTTCAAACAGTCCAATGTTTCAAGAATAGAATTCCAGAGTTTCAGAACCTCATTTTTCTGAAATTTTCTGTGTTAATCCAATAGCTAACCTATTTTATTTTATATTTTCAAGTTGGGCTCCGAAGACGGCCAATTTTTACTCCAAATTAGTTGTTTAGTAAATCAATTGCATCTCAAAATTATCCAAATCAATCCTTTGCAATAATTTAATAATTAAGTTTATGTAAATAACACTGTTTTGCATACTTGAGGAGGTTTGTCCAGTGTTACACTGTAATGATGAACTTTGCAGTTTCTTCAAATAACCTAAATTAGTCAACCTTATAGAGAGTTATTCATATTTCAATCAATAATTTACATTAAGAGCAACATTACATATTGACTTATATATGATGAGTGAGGGGTTAAAGAATCAAGGACTGACACTGCAGGTAATATGGCAACTAAAACATTTCCATGTCACCTTACCAAAGGATCGACTACCTTGCCATAGACCAACGACTGAAAATGTCCCTTGGATGCACCCACAACAGTTTGTCTAACCTACGTACAGCGAGGTAAACAAAGGCATCGGGTGGAAAGAAACGTGCACACACGTCTCCGCCCTTATGCGAAAATCAAAACTGGCGGGACCTCTCTTCTCACCACGACGAAACAGATACATCCACAGCCGAGAGAGAAACATTGTTCAGATAAAAGAAAAAAAATCTTAGGTATAAACAAGGTTGTTCTGCAGTATATCCACAAAATATTATTGGGATATAATGCAGATATAATGCGGGTATAATCATATTTCAATTATGCGTTAATGTCCAGCAACGGTGGAACCTCCTCTCGTCCTGTGAAGTATACATACTAAAGAGGTGCATAATTCATAGAGATATACATACTCGCTCTTCTTTTATAATTTCAGGATACATTTTCAGGCTATTTGGGTTGATGAATAAATGGCTCGGCTTTTACAGCATAACCGGTATATATGCATTGTTGTCATACACGTCAGTATGAGACGGGGTGAGATATGACAGTGTCACCACTAGCTGTCATACACGTCAGTATGAGACGAGGTGGGATATGACAGTGTCACCCTTGTTGTCATACACGTCAGTATGAGACGGTGTAGGATATGACAGTGTCACCACTTGCTGTCATACACGTCGTATAGACGAGGTGGGATATACCGTGTCACCACTTGTTGTCATACACTCATTATGAGACGGTAGGATATGACAGTGTCACCACTGTGCTGTCATAACTTCAGTATGAGACGGGGTGGGATATGACAGTGTCACCACTTGCTGTCATACACGTCGTATGAGACGGGTGGGATATGACAGTGTCACCACTTGTTGTCATACACGTCAGTATGAGACGGGGTGGGATATGACAGTGTCACCACTAGCTGTCACGACACTGGACTAATGAATGATTGACTCGTGAGTCATTACTGCCATGTTAATTTTGGTTTTATTACCACAGAGAGACAGACCAAGAGAGAGAGAGAGAGGAGAGACAGAATGTGGGAGAGAACAGCACAAACATGATAGGAATAAAAGAGAAAGAGACTGGAGCCGAGAGACGAAGCACCTCAGCTACTCCCCCCCCCCCCATAAAAACCTGGTGACCGACTCGTAAAATTATGACGCAGAAACTACGAAATTATTGTTTAGCTCAACGATTCAGGCGACAGTTGTGCGACCGGGTAATGGGAAGAATCGACTCCAAGTCTACCTCAGTAAAGGGTCGTTCTTAGGGACGGTATAACCAAGCGAGTTTCACCTCTCCTGTCTGAGCGTTGTCCCACTAAATCGTAAAACAGAAATTACCCTTTCGGTATGCGTAAAATAGTAATATTAGCAATTTTCCTTGGTTAATGTACACATATGGAACCCTTACGTACGTAGAGTACACGCAAGGAAACACACACACACCACACACACACACACACACACACACACACACACACAACACACACACAGACAAGGATGTGTGTGTGGTGTGGTGTGTGTACTCACCTAATTGTGCTTGCGGGGGTTGAGCTTTGGCTCTTTGGTCCCNTGTGTGTATGTGTGTGTGTGTGTGTATGTGTGTGTGTACTCACCTAATTGTGCTTGCGGGGGTGAGCTTTGGCTCTTTGTGTGTGTGTGTGTGTGTATGTGTGTGTGTGTGTGTGCGTGCGTGTGTTAGAAATATATGTAGTAAATATAATAGAGGAAACTAGATTTGTTTGAAAGGCGGGGTCCAAGAGCTAATAACTCGATTCTGCATAATCATATAGTAAATACACACACAATTTACTATGTGAGGATGTACAATTTACTCTTTCATCCACACACAACAAATCCGTGCACACATTAACCACACACACCACACACACACACACACACACACACACACACACACACACCACACACACACACACACACACACACACACACACACGCGTGCTGACACGAAAGAAATAACGAAACACGATACGCAATCAGGAGGACGTAATTCATCCTACTCTGAACAGTGTAGCCTAAATTACGGTAGTTCAGGGACAATAATCATCTTTCACAAGATTTACAGCGAGAATTGATTTAAAAAATAATTTAAGTCTCGCTGGATTAATGATATGCTTACTCTAATTAGACCGTCGTTGCTGTTGACAGTTAGCAGAGAAAAATAGGAGGCAAAAAAGACGGACCTGCAACATGGGATTATTGATCAAAATTGCAGACGTATTGCAATAAAAATCAGGTCATACGACGATCCCTGTTAGCGATAGATTTTTTCTATCTTGTCAACTTTATTATCTTCAGTTATGACTCAATAAAGTGCTTTATTCAATTACATATCAGGTGGAAAATGCTCTCTAACATCGTTAACCTAACCTAAGCCTATATTGGAACGTGAAAAAATACACGAATATTAATTTTTATATGAATTAATTTCTTTTATGTATATTTATCCGTATGAAAATGTTATTCAGTCAAGTGACGAATCTGTTAGTGTTTATTATTTTTTATTTTTTTACATATTAGCTACGACGATAGACTTTTTTGGTAGTTGGTAGCTTGATGTAAAATTAGGTGAATATTGTGCTGGTGACGTAAGTGGTTATGGTCTTGGTTAGGTCGGTATCTTCGTTCTTAAATTAAAAAAAAAAATTATATATAATTTGACCAGACCACACACTAGAAGGTGAAGGGACGAAGACGTTTTGGTCCGTCCTGGACCATTCTCAAGTAGATTGTGATGAGGAAGTAGAGACAGGCAATAAATAGGCAAGAGAGAGCTGAGGAGCAAAGTAAGGTGTAGTAGAGGGGATAGTAATAATAATAAGAGCTGCAGAAGGCCTATTGGCCCATACGAGGCAGCTTCTTATATATATTTTTTTATTTACTTTTGCCTTCTTCTCATTCTTACTTTGTACTTGTTCTTCATTCCATGTTTTTATTCTACATAATTATATTTTACCTCTTCTTGTTCAAGTGGTTTATCTTCCCTTCTCCATTTTTAATTTCGCACCCTATTCTTCCTCATCCTTCTCTTCCTACTGTCCACCTCTTCTCCTTCCCCCCTCCAAGTCTAAGATGGGGGGTTCCCCACTCCCCTTCCGAGCCAGCAAACGTTTCAATAAACAACCGTGTTTCCTTATCGTCTTGTGTTTCCCTCCTGCACCGCCCTGTGCCAGTTGACCCCCAGGCAAAGCATATTTGAAGTCAAACATGGCACTGATGTCCCCTAATTAGGGCATTTATGTCCCCCAAGCTGGGTATTTGTGTCCCCAAACAGGGAATTTATCTCTCTCTAAGCAGGGGATTTCTTCCAATACAGGGGATTTATGCCCTGTGAAGAGAATTTATGCCCCATGCCGGGGATTTATGCCCCATGCCGGGGATTTATGCACTATGCTGGGGATGTATGTCACCAATCAGTGCACTTATTCCCCAACCCAGGTATATATATGACCCCAAGCAAGGCACATATGACCCCCCCAAGTCAGGCATATATGACTCCAAGGCATATATATGATCTCCATGCCTGGCATATATGACCCCAAGGAAAGCGTTTATGACTGTTATATTCCTTATGACCAATATAAGCCATATATAACCCTGTCACTCATGACGCCTATAAGTTTCAAGTATCTCCATTGTAACTTACTATCTCGTGTTTCACATTTTATATCACTACAAACAACTTCTAAATCCTTTCTGGCACCATGAAGGCCCTTTGTGACCACATGAGGGTCAATATTGGCCTTTTGAAATCCCTCGACGACCCCTTGAATGTTACTTATGACCTTCTGGAGCTCGCGAATGATTCATTGAAGGTCAATTATGCCCCCATAAGCGCCACTTATGACCCAGTTAGGGTCGCCTCTATATACCATATGCAATCTACCTATAGCTCTTGAAGTCACATAAATTTGATATATATATATATATATATATATATATATATATATATATATATATATATATATATATATATATATATATATATATATATATAAATATATATATACAAATAAGCCTGAATGGTCCCCAGGCATAAATGCAATTGAAAACTCACACCCCAGAAGTGATTCGAACCCATACTGCCAGGAGTATTATGCATCTGCCATACAGGACACCTTATCCACTCGACCAGCACGACCGGACAAAAGGTGATAGCCGAAGCTATTTGAACCCCCCCACCCCCGGCCGGCACTCTGATGGTAATCTTGGGAAAAGTATTTTATCAAATCGAGTAGTCGAGTGGATAAGGTGTCCTGTACGCCAGATGGATAATTCTCCTGGCAGTATGGGTTCGAGTCACTTCTGGGGTGTGAGTTTTCAGTTATATATATATATATATATATATATATATATATATATATATATATATATATATATATATATATATATATATATATATATAGATATATATATATGTGTGTGTGTGTGTGTGTGTGTGTGTGTGAATGTATATAGATATAAACAGAGAAGAGGGTCATGGAGGTGGTGAGGGAATTTCTATTTAAAACCTGCCAAATAAAAAATCAAATAATGCAGCACCTCTGAAATAGAGTTTGAAAGCGGGCATAAATAAATTATGATGTTGACAATGGCTCTGGATTTCTGAAGGAAAGTCGGCTCAGGAAATAGTGAATCACGTGGTTCACTGATGTGAACTACCGTTTTTTTTATATTTAACCAATAGATGAAAGGAGTAAGTGCAATTCTTGCAGAGACGCTGGACTCGTACAAATTTATAAACAAATAATCTATACTATAAAGGCAATATATATGTATATATAATATATATATATATATATATATATATATATATATATATATATATATATATCTATATATATATATATATATATATATATATATATATCCCAGACGCCTGCCTTATCCGCTTGGACACGGTGGTACAACAGTTGACCAACCCAGAACTGTATTGAGTTCCCTGGGAAGTTCTGCAGGCCCTAAACCGGGCCCAACCAGGGTTTTTACGGCCACCCCGACCACACTCCGAGCCTCTGGTAATGGGGTTCTCACTCTTACACATCGCAATGAATCACCAGGTCGCGAGTTCAAGCCACTCCATTACCTCAAAATAGTTTCATTGATATATCACGCAATTGTGATATCATGTATATAAATCTATAACAACAACAATAACACCTCTTGTGTGCTGGATTGTTCCTTAGAGGAGAGCCTTGCAGGGGAACTAAATGGAGGAGTATACCATTGGTTACCATTGTAGCATACACCCTAACCAGCCTCAGCTCTTAAGTATTGCAGAGTGTGCATGCACAGTATTTAACAATGATATTATTGATAAATCAATAATATAAATATTAATCATTAGAATTTTATTATGCTTCCTGCATTATTGATATTATTATTATTATTATTATTATATTATTATTACCCAGATCCTCATTTTAATTGTGTTGGGTTAATTCAATATTTTTATTTTTCACCAGAGCTTAATATGAAGTTGGCAAGCTAGACTGTAGCTGTAGTAATGAGGGAATTCAATTATTTTATTATAATAAGTTATTTTTATAATTATTATTATAATTAAATAATAATTTAATTATTATTCAATTATGATAATTAATTCGGTGGTTATTAGCTAAAATTGGACTTTTTCCATAATATCTGCAGCAAAGCGCGGGAATACGGGAACATTTTTGAATACTCTTTTGTGGTATTATTTAGGTGATTTATTTGCAGGATATTAAAGTGTTGAAGTGATTGGTTGTTTGGTCTTCAACTTGTTACCAAAACGAGGCTTTTCATGGTTAGTGTTTTGGACCATACGAGCGTCGAGATGGTTCTTATTCGTACAGGGGTACCACTTGCTCCTTGTTCGTGCAGGGGTACCACTTGCTCCTTGTTCGTGCAGGGGTACCACTTGTTCCTTGTTCGTGCAGGGGTACCACTTGCTCCTTGTTCTGCAGAGGGATACCACTTGTTCCTTGTTCGTGCAGGGGTACCACTTGTGCCTTCAGGTATTCTCGACGGAGTGGTGGGCTGGAGTATGTGTGTGTGTGTGTGTGTGTGTGTGTGTGTGTGTGTGTGTGTGTGTGTGGTGTGTGTGTGTGTGTGTGTGTGTATCCACGTGGAAATAAATTAAACAAAAACGTTCTGAATTTTCGTCAAGTTTTTATCTTTAATTTAATTTTAAATATATATATATTACCATACGCACGTTCCTTTAAACGACTGTTATAAAATATTCGTACTGCTTATAATAATAATACGATCATAATAACAAGTAATGGTAATGTCTTCTCACAGACATAATAACATAGGATAAAAACTTACGCTTATATATTTGTGAAATTTATGTAAAGAATTATTCCAAGTCTTTCTCACTCTCTTGAGTGCTTTGTCCAGGTCTGAGTGTGTGGTGAAGGGCGAGAATTGCA
>WNGS01163555.1:10807304-10831780 GCA_020271785.1 Procambarus virginalis
CCCTGATAATATTCTCCCTCCTCTCCCCGGACAGGTTAGGGAACACCAAGTTTCTTATTAGTCTACCACAGTCCACCTCAAATGGTAAAGTCGGCGAGGTAGTCAAAAGATTGAGGTGGAATTGCTAGGGAGAAAATGCTAGTGGGCTTTTAAAAATGATGCCTCAGGTCTAGGATGGTGTAGGGTTGGGTTGGAGACCCACTGATGCCTCAGCGGCAGGTCTAGGATGGTGTGTGGTCGGGTTGGTGACCCACTGATGCCTTAGTGGCAGGTCTAGGATGGATGTGGGCAACCCAAGCTAAGCAAGCACTCCCGAACTATAATACTGCTTGTCATCTTGCATGATTGATTGTGCATGACGACTCCTACAATCATATTTATCTTCGGTAGTAAAGCCAGTTACTGCCAGCTCTCTTGCGTCTTTAATATGTGGGCGTTCCTTGCAGGGTTTACACCCCCCCCCTCCTCTTTGACCCCCACTTCCTCTCCCCCCCTCGCCTGCCCTACAGGTGCAACGCTTTGTATCCGTGTGTAGTGTGTGTGTTGTGTGTGTGTGTGGTGTTTGGTGTGTGTGTGTGTGTGTGTGTGTGTGTGTGTGTGTGGTGTGGTGTATGTTGGTGGTGGATCACTATTTGTGCCTGCAGATTGAGCTATTAGCTCCTGGACCCCGCCTTTCCAACCGATCTATTTTTCCTCTATTATGTTACTAATATATTTCTCTCTAACACACACACACACACACACACATAACACACACAACACACACACACACACATCCCCAGGAAGCAAACCCGTAACAGCTGTCTAACTCCCAGGTACCTATTTACTGCTAGGTGAACAAGGGCATCAGGGTGAAATATAGTCTGCCCATTTGTTTCTGCCTCGGCCGGGAATCGAACCCGGGCCCTTAGGACCTCGACCCCCCCCCACCCGAGCGCTGTCCACTCAGCGGCGAGGCACCTTTGTTTGTTTGTGTGTGTATGTATAGTATGTGCGCGTGTGTATATGTATGTGTGTGTTTGTGCATACGTGTGTGTCTGTGTATGTGTGAGTATGTGACGTGGTTACGCCACGTCACATACGTCACGTTACGATGTGCAGGAGATTAGGTTGCTACCGCCCGTGCCTCGTTGGTAAGTGAGAGTTCCTTCCTGGTAGTTCTTCAATAGTGAGTTCTGAAGTAGTTTTTATTGTGCGCAAGATTTAGTCTTGTGTGTATAAGTCTATGATCTTACCTAAATGTGCTCACAGGCATGAACCTCGGTTAGATCCATAAGGAGCCAATAGAACCGGTTTTCCAACTATAAAGGTTAAAGGTTTAATTCAATGACGCTCTTCTAGTTTTTTTTTTATCTCATAATTTGCAATTATAATTTCGTATTGACTTAGATTTGAGAATGTATCTTATATTAGTTGTTTCTGGCAATTACAATGAAGTTCTTTCTGACATATGTGAGACGCATCTGTGTCTAGTATTCGTACAGGTCTCCTTGTTCAATGTTCATCTTGTTCAATGTTCACCTGTTCAATGTTCCTCTTGTTCAATGTTCTCCTTGTTCAATGTTCACCTTGTTCACCCTTGTTCAATGTTCACCTTGTTCAATGTTCCTCTTGTTCAATGTTCTCCTTGTTCAATGTTCCCACTTGTTCAATGTCCCCCTTGTTCAATGTTCACCTTGTTCATGTTCCCCTTGTTCAATGTTCACCTTGTTCGATTTCCCCTTGTTCAATGTTCACCTTGTTCAATGTTCACCTTGTTCAATGTTCCCCTTGTTCAATGTCCCCCTTGTTCAATGTTCACCTTGTTCAATGTTCACAGTGAAGCAATGTGAACATTGCCTCAATGTGTCACTCGTCAACTCCATTTATAATATTATCAATTGACCATGATTACCTCTCCTCTTGCTCTCGTCTGGCTACTTCCTCATCCTAAGTTTTCCTCATAGCTCAAACCCCTCAGCTCAGAGCAAGTATTTTGTTGCTTATCTTTTGCTCTTTCCTAGTTTTTACTTCCGGTGGGGAAAGTGTGAGGAGGAGGGGGGGGGGGGTCATGTGGGGGCTGCGTATTCAGGGGCCACGAACAGGGGTTACCCTGAGGTATTTTCGGGGCTTAGTGTCCCCGCGGCCCGGTCGTCGACCAGGCCTCTGGTGGGGGGTGAGTATTTGCATGGTGCCTTCATCCATGATGCTGAAGACTGTATGGAGGTCTGCTCGTATGGCAGCTGCTGTAACCATTACCGTGCTGGTGTGTGTGTGTATGTGTTTCTGCATTGATGCCAACTGCTTCTGTTTTGATGCCTTCCCTTTATTCTGTATAGAGACGACAGACAGAGACGACGGAGATAGACAGACAGACAGAGACAGACACGGACAAACAAGCACAGGAAAGACAGAAGTGATCCATCTATTTTCATAAAAAAAGGTAAAGTTCTGAGGATTTAATACACTGGCCATGATTCCCCCGCTGAAGGCAGCCGCCCCAATGCAAGAGCTGGCCCATAACTGCAGCTATCCTGACACAAATCGCTATGTGACACAGCCTAGGCATGTTCAGACGTGCGATAGTCCATATGTGCCGCCCGCCGCCCAGGGCGGCAAGCACTGGAGGAGACACTGGCATAGATTCACCCTTATTGCAGAGCTCAGTAAGAGTTATCTTAGTAGGAGGCTTACTGGGGCTTAAACTCTTACTGAGCTTCGAGGAGAGGTTTGTAAGGAAAGAAGGAAGGAAAGATGAGAGGGAGAGAATGTGGGACGTAGAAAGGAATAGAAGGAGACGAGATATGCAAACGCGAGAGTGGGAGGATACAGGTGGAGGAGAATATAGACAAGATAAGCATACAGGAGAATAAAGAAGAGAAAGAGAAGGATGAAAGAGGTGGACAATCTAAACTAAGGATTAAATTTGTGTGATAAATGAATATTCGAGTACTTAGGGAGAAAACCCTTCGTCGAGATGCGGTCATAATCCCTTCATTAGGTACCAAATACAGCATTAAAATGGCAGCTGTCGACCATGTCTTCATCTACAATGTCTTCCTAATCCCTCCAAATTCTACCTCCCCTTCCTCTACCTCCTCCTGCACCTCCTCCTCCTGCACCACCTCCTCCTGCACCACCTCCTCCTGCACCACCTCCTCCTGCACCACCTCCTCCTGCACCACCTCCTCTTGCACCACCTCCTCCTGCACCACCTACTCCTGCACCACCTCCTCCTACCATTGCTCATGCTTACTGGTGAAGACGCAGCATCAGCCAGCCATATTGGCTGGGAGTAATGGACGAGCATAAAACTTTATTTAGTATAATAGTTGGGCTATAAAGTGCTGTAGAGCAGAGTTATGTGTGGGGCTGCATACACCCCCCTCCCCCCTCACAACCTTCCTCCCTGTGGCTTGTTGGTTGTTATTGTTACTGGTTTGTTACTGTTACTGGTCCTGATGGTGACACGTGGGGCTCCTGCTGGTGTTACTGGTCCTGATGGTGACACTTGGGGCCCTTGCTGGTGTTACTGGTCCTGATGGTGACACTTGGGGCCCCCTGTTGGTGTTACTGGTCCTGATGGTGACACCTGGGGCCCTTGCTGGTGTTACTGGTCCTGATGGTGACACTTGGGGCCCCCTGTTGGTGTTACTGGTCCTGATGGTGACACTTGGGGTCCCTGCTGGTGTGGCTGGTCCTGATGGTGACACTTGGGCTCCCTGTTGGTGTTACTGGTCCTGATGGTGACACTTGGGGCCCCTACTGGTGTTACTGGTCCTGATGGTGACACTTGGGGCTTCTGCTGGTGTTACTGGTCCTGATGGTGACACTTGGGGCCCCTGCTGGTGTTACTGGTCCTCATGGTGACACTTGGGCTCCTGTTGGTGTTACTGGTCCTGATGGTGACACTTGGGGTCCCTGCTGTTGTGGCTGGTTCTGATGGTGACACTTGGGCCCCTGCTGGTGTTACTGGTCCTGATGGTGACACTTGGGGCACCTGCTGGTGTTACTGGTCCTGATGGTGACACTTGGGCTCCTGCTGGTGTTACTGGTCCTGATGGTGACACTTGGGCCCCTGCTGGTGTTACTGTTCCTGATGGTGACACTTGGGACCCCTGCTGGTGTTACTAGTCCTGATGGTGACACTTGGGGGCCCCTGCTGGTGTTACTGGTCCTGATGGTGACACTTGGGACCCCTGCTGGTGTTACTGGTCCTGATGGTGACACTTGGGCTCCTGCTGGTGTTATTCGTCCTGTGTCTTGTAACATACCTTAACAAAACGTGGAATTATTCACGATCTTAATGATCACTCGGCCCGTCTCCTCTCGAGACGTTCACTACGTCCCCAAACTGATGTACTAAATTGCCGGCACCTAACCTGACCTAACCTAACCTACCCGAGGACCCCTGTATAGAAAACGGACATCACGTAGATATGGCGAGCCGCTGTCATATTTAGAATATATGTTTTTTGGGTCTTAAGGGATTTATAGGTCAAAATGCGATATTAATTATTTCGTGTTACTGAGACCAGTAACAAAAGCGATATGGGCTGTAATTAACCCCTCAGGCTCCGTGGCACCCACCAGCTGGGCCATCAGGAAGCATCAAGTATTTACCCGACCATAACGAAACCTGTACATCTTCCTCATCATGGCCATTGTGTTTACATATATATATTAAACACTCTATGAGTTCCGATGCGCTACGAGGCTCTTCAACAATAATAACCTTGTTAAAGAGCCATAATATATATATATGATATATATATATATATTATATATATATATATATATATATATATATATATATATATATATATATATATATATATATATATATATATATATATATATATATATATATATATATATATATAGTATATATATATATATATAAGCAGCCTGTCTGTGAAGGGGAAAGGAAATACGCTGCTTGGAAAGTATTCAAGAGAAGCGATAATAATTTAATCCAGAATGGAGGAAGATTACGAGGATTGATGTGGTTGAANCTTCTGGTTGGGCTGAATGGCTAACTCACTGATTAGCTGTCTGAATATTGCATAGTTCCCCGAGTGAGTGAGTGATTAGGTGATTCAGTGTGAATTCCGTAACTGATTACTAGATTGATTAGTTGGTGGATAGGCTTACTAAGAGTCTATTGAAGGGGGATTTGCCTAAAGCTTAGCTGACTGAATGGTTGTGTTCCCTTGTCACCAAGACTCAGATCACAGCTGATCTGACCTCAGGCTCGGGTGCGTGCATGAGAGAGCCATGTCCAGCAGCTCCTTAACACCTGCCTTGTTGCTGGAGGCAACAAGGCAGTGTTTGTCCGCCACACAGGCCGGGAGCCTCGAACGCCATTGAGGTGGCTGTCCGGAACACCGGTTAAACCACTCCTCTGACCGGACACTACGGGTTACGCACCGGTTTGGTCCTTCAAGGGATAAATGACTCAACAGATTCCAGACTTCACCACAGAGTGAGAGACTTTGCTGAACAGCTGACAGATCAATAACTGTACACTCGAACACTCTCTAACACTCTCCACACACACGCGCACACACAGAGGCGGGGTCCAGGGGTTGCGTTCCTCACCGCAGTAATACACCAGAGGAGCTCTGAGCCCAGCCAGCAGGACAATGAGCCAACCTTCTAGTTTGTTTTCTTCTTTTGGGGACAAGTGACACGAAAGGTCAAGAAGCAGATCCAATAACTCATGGCCAGACTCAGCATTGTTGCAGGGCAGCCAGAAGGAGCCACGGGAGCGGGAACACTCTAACGTACGGAAGAACAAGAAGAAGAACAAGAAGATGAAGAACAATTAAGCCCATATAACAACAATTACAATACTATAAAAACGAAAAGAAAAATAACGATGCATTCAGTAATCAGTTTAATAACAAAAACAGTTATTCAAATAATAATAAAACTGAAAAGAATAATAAGAATTCTCCCCGTGGTTTATGTCTTGAAGCTTTCCTTAGGAATGGGACTTAATTTACTACACACACGGGCTGTGTTGAGGGCCAGAGCTTGACTCAACACACACGGGGCTGTGTTGAGGGCCCAGAGCTTGACTCATCACACACGGGCCGTGTTGACGGCCCAGAGTTTGACTCATCACACACGGGGCTGTGTTGAGGGCCACAGAGCTTGACTCATCACACACGGGCCGTGTTGACGGCCCAGAGCTTGACTCATCACACACGGGCTGTGTTGAGGGCCACAGAGCTTGACTCATCACACACACACGGGGCTGTGTTGAGGGCCACAGAGCTTGACTCATCACACACACACGGGGCTGTGTTGAGGGCCACAGAGCTTGACTCATCACACACACACGGGGCTGTGTTGAGGACCATAGAGCTTGACTCATCACACACACACGGGCTGTGTTGAGGGCCACAGAGCTTGACTCATCACACACACACGGGGCTGTGTTGAGGGCCACAGAGCTTGACTCATCACACACGGGGCTGTGTTGAGGACCATAGAGCTTGACTCATCACACACGGGGCTGTGTTGAGGACCATAGAGCTTGACTCATCACACACGGGGCTGTGTTGAGGACCATAGAGCTTGACTCATCACACACGGGGCTGTGTTGAGGGCCACAGAGCTTGACTCATCACACACGGGGCTGTGTTGAGGACCATAGAGCTTGACTCATCACACACACACGAGGCTGTGTTGAGGGCCCAGAGCTTGACTCATCACACACGGGGCTGTGTTGAGGGCCATAGAGCTTGACTCATCACACACGGGGCTGTGTTGAGGGCCCAGAGCTTGACTCATCACACACGGGGCTGTGTTGAGGGCCCAGAGCTTGACTCATCACACACGGGGCTGTGTTGAGGGCCATAGAGCTTGACTCATCACACACGGGGCTGTGTTGAGGGCCCAGAGCTTGACTCATCATACACGGGGCTGTGTTGAGGGCCCAGAGCTTGACTCATCACACACACGGGGCTGTGTTGAGGGCCCAGAGCTTGACTCATCACACACACACGGGCCTTGATGAGGGCCCAGAGCTTGACTCATCACACACAGGGGCCCTCTTGAGGCACCAGGGCCATATATCAGGATAAATGATAACTACGTTATTCTAGTGATATCTGGATATAAAACCGAAATATTATCCCGGTATCTGGATATCGATCACTGTTATTCTCACGATACCCGGATATCGATCATTTGTATTATCATCGTATCCGGATATCGATCACTGACTGTCTCAAGATATCCGGATATCGATCACTGACTGTCTCAAGATATATCCGGATATCGATCACTGACAGTCTCAAGATATCCGGATATCGATCACTGACAGTCTCAAGATATCCGGATATCGATAATTATGTTACTCGCACGGTATCCGGACACAATTAAAACCGCAGAAACCGGTTCTGACCACAAGGGAAGGGGAATCGAGACAAAGTTAAAGCCATTAGTCTAATTAAGATGACATTTTCCTCCCACAGAACGCAACAAAAAATTTAAGATTCAGAAACCTTTCAGGCGGCGCCGGTCGTCGTTACGGCCGTTAAAAGGATTCAGTTCCAGGCTAAGAGGATCCGACACGGGGATAAAGGGATCCAGTTAAGAGAACCGTGGCGTCACCTCGCCAGAGAACCGAACACCACTAAGAGGATGCGATATACCTTGCTAACAGGAATTCAAAACTAGCTAATGAGGATCCTGTCCCCTGGATATAGGTACCTAGCTCAGGGCCACGTGGATCTAGCACCAGGATGGTGTTAGATTCCTTCCCCTCAAACCTGCCAAACATAAGAGACGGAACGCAAAGGTTAGAGAACCCAGTATCTAAGTAGAACCTATACCGAACTAAGCTAAGGGGTTCCAATTCTCGACCACAGGATCCAGCTCCTAACAGAAATCAGTAGTACGAGCTCTGGCTCTCGTTTATCGTCCTGAACAGAACTGAACTGAACTAAATTATGAGGGGGAAGCGCCAAGCCATTACGACTATATAGCACTGGGAAGGGGTCAGGATAAGGATTTGGGATGAGACGCCATTAGCCTGAGAAAAAACCTAAGGCCATTAAAGGCCTGAATGAAGTAGCCTATGGCCATTAAGGCCTGAATGAATAGCCTAGGCAGTACATAACAGACTTTAATCTACAGTATGTTTTGCTTGCGCATAATGACAAGAAATCATCAAATAATATTAGATAAGATTTTCAATGTTGAATTCTATCTAGAAGATGCAGAATGAAGGATTCTGATGCAGTTTCAATCAACAAAAAAGTTTTGGTCAATAAACTTAACGATACGGATATTTCAGAAAAAGGTATATAAATATTTAAATTAAATAAACAATTCAGTATAAATTTAAATATATATATATATATATATATATATATATATATATATATATTAAATATATATAAAATATAATATATATTATATTATATATATATATATATATTATATATATTAAATATATATATATATACTATATATATATATATAGATATTAAATAGATATATATCTATCATAGTTATATATATATATCTATATATTAATATATATATATAGTAAGGTGACAACTTATAGATATATATATATATATATATTATATATATTATATATATATATATATATATATATATATATATATATATATATCAGACCCTGCTGCTACACTTGCAACACTGTAACCACGGGTCCAATACTTCAATATTGCAACATGATGCTTACACATGCACAGAACAAAAATGGGTGTTACATACGCCCCATGACAAAAAACAATGCCTCTGTATGCAACAAAACAACACGAAGACAATATTATGCTTTGCACCATTTTTCAATGTTGAGCAACCTATAAATTTTGCATATAGAAGAACATACGAGTTAAGGAAACTGCAGAAGGTGCATTGGCCCTACCGAGGTAGCTCCTATTTATATCCACTCTTACTCATTTAGTTGATAATATATATATATATATATAGATATATATATATATATATATTATATATTATATATATATATATATTATATAATATATATATATTCACAATATCTAACGGCAGCTTGATAAATCCAGCGATTCACCGTTATCAAGATGTAGATATAATTCACAGCTATAACCAGGATGCCAGTAATCGAGGCTCGTCTATTCCCAGTAACTGTAGATACTTTCGCTAATATACTAGATACTTCAAGGTACAAGGTATCTTACTAAAGTTCATATTTAAACATTCTCTTGAGGAGATAATATAGCAATGATTGACGGTCATCCATAGTATACATTACTGGAAATATATAATATGCACAAATGATCATTATAATATATTAAATTATGTAAAGATATAATATTTTACGGTTATTATCTGCTGAGTTATTTTTTAATAGTCCTGCAGCTTACCGCTGCCCGGCCCCGAACACACACACACACACACACACACACACCACACACACACACACACACACACACACACAACACACAACACACACACACACACACACACAGAGAGAAGAAAACCAGCCCTAAATCATAGAGAAAGGCTTGCAGGTCTGGTGTTACAGCGAACCTGTCACCAGAAGAGCACAGAACACCAATATCCCAGCTGCACACAGAGTGCTGACTAATATAAGAACATCCTTCAGGAATCTGAACAAAGAGTCGTTCACGACCTTGTATACCATTTATGTCAATCCAATTCTGGAGCACGCATGGAGCTCTTATCTCGTTAAACACAAAACGACGCCGGAGAAGGTTCAGAGGTATGCCACCAACTAGTCCCAGCGTTAAGAGGCATAAATTACGAGGAATGTCGCAAGGAGTTAAACCTCGCGTCACTGGAAGAAACAGGACAGACAAGGTCATCATGTTTAGGGCATACAAGGGGAACACAGATGGAAAGAAAGTACTCAAATGAGCCACATGGGCAATGGAAAAGTTTTATCGCGTGTCAGCATAGTGATGAAATAGAAGTGTTCAAAACTGAATTGGCTGAGGCAAGACTTCCAATACAGCCTCACATGTATGTGACAGAGCCCAATAGGCTCTGGATCCTAAACACCGGTTAATTATTCAGCGAGAGGCGGGGCCTAGGAACCGTAGCTCACTCAGTCACATCTAAGTTACGTTAACAACGAGAAGACGCACGCACGCACACACACACTCACAACTTAGCTGTCTAAGTTTGGAAACTTAGAATCCAAATGAGCCAAAGAAACATTAGAATGATTTTTTTTAGTGTCAGAATAGTCAACAAATGGAATGCATTAGGCAGTGATGTGGTGGAGACAGACTCCAAACACAGTTTCAAATGTAGATATGATAGAGCCCAGTAGGCTCAGGAATCTGTACATCAGTTGATTGACAGTTGAGAGGCTGGACCAAAGAGCCAAAGCTAGCAACTAGGTGAGTACACACACACATAAACACCACACGCAAAATTATCAACCATCAAGACAGCTCTCGAAATCCTTCACAATAATGTGTTGAAACGTTTCAGGTGTAGCAAGCGGACCGACTACTGCTTAAGTATGCAGCATCAGTCTGGAAACCCCTTTTAAAAAAGAATACGGCTGAAATTATGAGAAAGTAAAAAGATTTGCCACCAAACAGGCCTGGTCGATGACCGGGCCGCGGGGACGCTAAGCCCCGGAAGCACCTCAAGGTAAACTGGTCTCAGCTTTACAGTAAATCTGAACCGAACTTTAAAAATAGTCTGTGGGAACTAAACTTTATGATGCTGAAAGGAGAAATAAAAAGACACATGATCCACAGATATAAATTATTTAGGAGCATTGATGATATAGAAAGAATATTCTGGTTGAGCAGTCGGGGCCCAGAAACTAAAGCTTAGTCATGCAAACTTGATTTGTTAAGTACTACTAGGTAACAAGAAACACCCTAGAATCTGATCTTCCCAGAGACCCTTCAGCGCAGGTTGAACCCATAAGAATTCTGAAGGAAATATTGGCAACCCAAGAAAAAGTTGGAAGAAACTGGAGGAGCTAGATATGGTTGGAGGCTGTAATCAGACTCCATCCTGGACCCTAAGGAGAGCTGCTGCAGAAGCCTCGAGTACAACCCTTGCTGCTGCTGCCGCTGCTGCAGTCTGCAACAAAGAACTCTTAGAGGTAAGGAAAATAGACAGTTTAGTCCCTATTGGCAATAAAGGGGGTATAGAAAAGCCTTACTGAGCTACAGACCAGTTGCTGCACAAGCATTCTTTGTTTGTGTTTAAAAGAATTTTAAAAAATTTAAAAGAATTTTAAAAAATTTAAAAGAATTTAAAAAATAATTAAAAGAATTTTAAAAGCTAATGGGGCGGAAATCACAGAACAAGAAAAACGAATTGTTCTTTGTAACTAAACACCAACTTTAATTCAGTGACGGAAAGTTTTGCCCATCGAACTTACTAGAACTGACTATAAGATGATAGAGGGAGAGAGAGAGAGGGATGGCAGACTCTCTTACTAGACTGTCAGAAGGCATTTGACACAGTCTCGTCCAGGAGAATATTATATAACCTCTGTAAGAACGTAGGAATACTTGAATACGTTCTCGCATGGATAAGGGAGAACCTCACGGGCAGGAAACAAAAGGTCACCGTGAAGGGAGAGAAGTCACAGTACGGGGTGGAGGAGAGTTATGGTGAAGAGGGAGGTCACAGTAGTGTTTCTTACAAGTTGATGACCTGACAGACGACTTCGACTAATCTGGACAAGGTGTGAAAGCGTGCAATAAGATCGAGCCAGTCTTCAGAAATGGTCTGATAAACGGCTACTGGAACTCATCCCTGTAAAGTGGAGGTAATGCATTAAGACACGAGGAGTTACAAGGCCGAGAGAACAGAGAGATGAAAGAGCTTCAACTTCCAGTCTCATAGAAGGAGAAAGACTTGGGGTCAGCCTGACCCTAAACTTGACGCCGGAGGCTGCTGTGTGTGTGTGTGTACTCACCTAGTTGTACTCACCTAGTTGTGCTTGCGGGGGTTGAGCTCTGGCTCTTTGGTCCCGCCTCTCAACCGTCAATCAACAGGTGTACAGATTCCTGAGCCTATTGGGATCTATCATATCTACACTTGAAACTGTGTATGGAGTCAGCCTCCACCACATCAATTCCTTATGCATTCCATTTGTCAACCACTCTGACACTAAAAAAGTTCTTTCTAATATCTATGTGGCTCATTTGGGCGCTCAGTTTTCACCTGTGTCCCCTTGTGCGTGTGCCCCTTGTGTTAAATAGCCTGTCTTTATCTACCCTATCAATTCCCTTCAGAATCTTGAATGTGGTGATCATGTCCCCCTAACTCTTCTGGCTTCCAGCGAAGTGAGGTTTAATTCCCGTAGTCTCGCCTCGTAGCTCATACCTCTCAGCTCGGGTACTAGTCTGGTGGCAAACCTTTTCCAGTTTAGTCTTATCCTTGACTAGATATGGACTCCATGCTGGGGCTGCATACTCCAGGATTGGCCTGACATATGTGGTATACAAAGTTCTGAATGATTCTTTACACAAGTTTCTGAATGCCGTTCGTATATGTGGCCAGCCTGGCATATGCCGCTGATGTTATCCTCTTGATATGGACTGCAGGAGACAGGTCTGGCGTGGTATCAACCCCCAAGTCTTTTCTTTCTCTGACTCCTGAAGAATTTCCTCTCCCAGGAGTGTGTGTACTCACCTAGTTGTACTCACCTAGCTGTGTGTGTGTGTGGGTGGTGTGTGTGTGTGTGTGTGTGTGTGTGTGTGTGTGTGTGTGTGTGTGTGTGTGTGTGTGTGTGAACATATTTTCATCTATATGGTTCTTATTTAGCATTTCACTATCAAAGTTGTTCATATATATATATATATATATATATATATATATATATATATATATATATATATATATATATATATATATATATATATATATATAACATAACATAAACATGGGCATAAACACACCATGAAGAACACATTACAGTTATTACTGAATTTGAATAGATTTCCTCCTGCATATATATATATTTGGGGAAGCAACCCTTTATTACCTGTGCATGACGAAATCTATTAAAATTCAATCAGATATAATTTATACAGTTGGCTGAGATTTTCTGAGCAGCCTGTCTTCACACTTACTGTTTTTATTTGATTTGATAATTAAATAATATAATAAAAACAACAACTAAAGCCCCGCAATACTTACGCTACTGTGAAGTAAAGTGGTCTTGGTCTCCGCTAGGTTAAGTTGCATAGGTTGGTACGCCTCTGGTGACGCCACAACCGTACGCATTTGACGCTAGTCAACTGGCGAGGAGGTGGAGCCCTGGGAATATAACCCAACGACGGAAGCATGAGGAGGTGGGTGGTGGGCGGCGGGCGGCGGGCGGCGGGCGGCGGGCGGTGGGCGGCGGGCGGTGGGCGGCGGGCGGCGTGATAGAGGCCGGCGGCGGGGGTCGTTGAATTATCAGCATCACTTTGCTCTATTAAGCAGGTTTGTCCAGGAAGTCCAGAGGCAAAGGTGTGTTTTTTTTTTATTTTGCCTAAAGTGCTCGCGTAACAACGAAAGTTTTGATACATCAATTTTTGGAGGGAGACAAAAAAATACAACACGGATGTACTTAGTGATCTCACCAGCCAGCGAGCTTATATATTTTACTGGATAAAATCGAAATGAAAAATATACAAGAATAACACTTAACATTTTATAATGTGTTCTTGGATCGAATGAATATCACAATATATGTTGCAAGAGGGGAACTAAGCATTTGTCGGTGCAACCAGATCAACAAGAGATCACAGGAAGGAGTGCATTATACGCATTGTATACAGGACTTCAGCCGGTTAATGTCCCGCTCAGAGGGACATTCCATAGTATGATGACCTTGGTAGTATGATGACCGTGGTAGTATGATGACCATGGTAGTATGATGACCTTGGTAGTATGATGACCTTGGTAGTATGATGACCGTGGTAGTATGATGAGCATGGTAGTATGATGACCTTGGTAGTATGATGACCGTGGTAGTATGATGAGCATGGTAGTATGATGACCTTGGTAGTATGATGACCATGGTAGTATGATGACCATGATAGTATGATGACCGTGGTAGTATGATGACCATGGTAGTATGATGACCATGATAGTATGATGACCATGGTAGTATGATGACCATGGTAGTATGATGACCATGATAGTATGATGACCGTGGTAGTATGATGACCATGATAGTATGATGACCGTGGTAGTATGATGACCGTGGTAGTATGATGACCATGGTAGTATGATGACCGTGGTAGTATGATGACCATGGTAGTATGATGACCATGGTAGTATGATGACTGTGGTAGTATGATGACCATGGTAGTATGATGACCATGGTAGTATGATGACCATGGTAGTATGATGACCATGGTAGTATGATGACCATGGTAGTATGATGACTGTGGTAGTATGATGACCATGGTAATATGATGACCATGGTAGTATGATGACCATGGTAGTATGATGACTGTGGTAGTATGATGACCATGGTAGTATGATGACCATGGTAGTATGATGACCATGGTAGTATGATGACCATGGTAGTATGATGACCGTGGTAGTATGATGACCTTGGTAGTATGATGACCATGGTAGTATGATGACCTTGGTAGTATGACGACCATGGTAGTATGATGACTGTGGTAGTATGATGACCGTGGTAGTATGATGACTGTGGTAGTATGATGACCATGGTAGTATGATGACCGTGGTAGTATGATGACCGTGGTAGTATGATGACCATGGTAGTATGATGACCGTGGTAGTATGATGACCATGGTAGTATGATGACCATGGTAGTATGATGACTGTGGTAGTATGACGACCATGGTAGTATGATGACCATGGTAGTATGATGACCATGGTAGTATGATGACTGTGGTAGTATGATGAGCATACTACCACCCTGGCAGGTTGATAAACGGGTAGCGTGAGCCTCTACATGTGCAGGCATACCACCATTCAGAATGACACCGTAGAATGAACGGTAGAAAAGCCAGTAGTGGGAACAGTAGAGGAAGCATTAGAATAACTGGATCAGTCGAAGAGTAAAGGAAACAGTGAATGAAACAACGGAGGAAGCAGCAGGGAGGAAACATTGAACGAACAGAAGAGGAAGAAGAGGTGGAAACAGAGTAAGCAATAGAGGGGAGAGGGGAAGAGTAGGCTAAATAGAGGCTATAGGCGTTTTTTACCGAGAGACCAGAGTGAGGAGGAGCAGTCCCTGTACCATGCTCCCTAAATACCATCATTAATCCATCTACAGAAGGAAACACCTGTCGGGATCTTAAAAGCAAATGAAGATGCCGATGAAGCCAGAGAGCCAGAGGATGAAAGGTCAGAAAAGTGGCTAGCCATTACGTCTAAGTGTTATATAAAGTAATGGCTGGCCTTTCTCCCCTGATAATATTCTCCCTCCTCCCCGGCGTTAGGGAATACCAAGTTCTTATTAGTCTACCACAGTCCACCTCAAATGGTAACGTCGGCTAGGAGGTCAAAAAGATTGAGGGTGGAATTGCTAGGGAGAAAGATGTATGGGCTTTTAAAAATGATGCCTCAGGTCTAGGATGGTGTAGGGTTGGGTTGGAGACCCACTGATGCCATCAGCGGCAGGTCTAGGATGGTGTGGGTTCGGTTGGTGACCCACTGATGCCTTAGTGGCAGGTCTAGGATGGTGTGGGCGACCAGCTAAGCCAAGCAGCCCGAACTATAATACTGCTTGTCATCTTGCATGATTGATGTGCATGACGACTCCTACAATCATATTTATCTTCGGTAGTAAAGCCAGTTACTGCCAGCTCTCTTGCGTCTTAATATGTGAGCGTTCCTTGCAGGGTTTACACCCCCCTCCTCTTTGACCCCCACTCCTCCCCCCCTCGCCTGCCCTCAGGTACAACCGCTTGTATCCGCGTGTGTGTGTGTGGTGTGTGTGTGTGTGTGTGTGTGTGTGTGTGTGTGTGGTGTGTGTGTGTGTGTGTGTGTGTGTGTGTGTGGAGTCACTATTTGTGCCTGCAGACTTGAGCTATTAGCTCCTGGACCCCGCCTTTCCAACCGATCTATTTGTTCCTCTATTATGTTGACTACATATATTCTCTCTAACACACACACACACACACACACACACACACACACACACACACACACACACACACACACACACACACACACAGATTGTGGAGAAGATTGTGAGAAAAAACCTAGTAAACACATCTGGAGAGAAGAGACTTCGTGACAACCCTCAACATGGGTTCAGTGAGGGTATAAATCTTGATTACAGGATTGATAGAATTCTACGATCAGGTGACAAGAATTAAGCAAGAAAGAGAAGGGTGGGCGGACTGCATTTTTTTGGACTGTCGGAAAGCCTTTGACACAGTACCCCATAAAAGGTTGATGCATAAGCTGAGGAACAGGCAGGAGTAACAGGTAGGGCGCTCCAGTGGATAAGGGAGTACCTAAGCAATAGGAAACAGAGAGTTACAGTGAGGGGTGAGACCTCAGACTGGCGTGAAGTCACCAGTGGAGTCCCACAAGGGCTCTGTACTTGGACCTATCCTGTTTCTGATATACGTAAATGATCTCCCAGAGGGTATAGACTCATTCCTCTCAATGTTTGCTGACGACGCCAAAATTATGAGAAGGATTAAGACAGAGGAGGACAGCTTGAGACTTCAAGAAGACCTGGACAAGCTGCAGGAATGGTCGAACAAATGGCTGTTAGAGTTTAACCCAAGCAAATGTAATGTAATGAAGATAGGGGTAGGAAGCAGGAGACCAGATACAAGGTATCATTTGGGAGATGAAATACTTCAAGAGTCAGAGAGAGAGAAAGACCTGGGGGTTGATATCACGCCAGACCTGTCCCCTGAAGCTCTATCAAGAGGATAACATCAGCAGCACTATGCCAGGTTGGCTAACAAAGAACGGCTTTAGAAACTTTTGTAAGGAATCCTTTCAGAACATTATATACCACTATGTCAGACCAATCCTGGAGTATGGGCTCCAGCATGGAGTCCTATCTAGTCAAGCATAAGACTAAAACTGGAAAAGGTTCAAAGGTTTCCACCAGACTAGTCCCAAGCTGAGAGGTATGAGCTACGAGGAGCGACTGCAGGAATTAAACCTCACGTCGTTGGAAGACAGAGGAGTTAGGGGGACATGGCATCACCACATATTACAAGATTCTCAGGGGAACGACAGGGTTGATAAAGTACAGCGCTGTTAACACCAAGGGCACACGTCACTAGGGACTACAGGTGGAAGCTGAGTGCCAAATGAGCCAAAGAGATATTAGAAAGACTTTTTTAGTGTCAGAGCTGGTTGACAAATGGAATGCATTCAGGAAGCGATGTGTGTGGAGGCGACTCCATACACGTTTCAATGTAGATATGATAGAGCCCATAGGCTCAGGAAACTGTACACCGTTGATTGACGGTTAGAGGCGGGACCAAAGAGCCAGACTCAACCCCCGCAAGCACAACTAGGTAGTACAACTAGGTGAGTACACACACATCCCAGGAAGCAACCCGTAACAGCTGTCTAACTCCCAGGTACCTATTTACTGCTAGGTGAACAAGGGCATCAGGGTGAAATATAGTCTGCCCATTTGTTTTCTGCCTCGGCCGGGAATCGAACCCGGGCCCTTAGGACCTCGACCCCCCCCCACCCGAGCGCTGTCCACTCAGCGGCGAGGCACCCTTTGTTTGTTTGTGTGTGTATGTATATATGTAATGTGCGCGTGTGTATATGTATGTGTGTGTTTGTGCATACGTGTGTGTCTGTGTATGTGTGAGTATGTGACGTGGTTTACGCCACGTCACATACGTCACGTTACGATGTGCAGGAGATTAGGTTGCCTACCGCCCGTGCCTCGTTGGTAAGTGAGAGTTCCTTCCTGGTAGTTCTTCAATAGTGAGTTCTGAAGTAGTTTTTATTGTGCGCAAGATTTAGTCTTGTGTGTATAAGTCTATGATCTTACCTAAATGTGCTCACAGGCATGAACCTCGGTTAGATCCATAAGGAGCCAATAGAACCGGTTTTCCAACTATTAAGGTAAAGGTTTAATCAATGACGCTCTTCTAGTTTTTTTTTTATCTCATAATTTGCAATTATAATTTCGTATTGACTTAGATTTGAGAATGTATCTTATATTAGTTGTTTCTGGCAATTACAATGAAGTTCTTTCTGACATATGTGAGAGCATCTGTGTCTAGTATTCGTACAGGTCTCCTTGTTCAATGTTCATCTTGTTCAATGTTCACCTTGTTCAATGTTCCCTTGTTCAATGTTCCCTTGTTCATGTTCACCTTGTTCACCTTGTTCATGTTCACCTTGTTCAATGTTCCTCTTGTTCTGTTCTCCTTGTTCAATGTTCACCTTGTTCACTCTTGTTCAATGTTCACCTTGTTCAATGTCCCCCCCTTGTTCAATGTTCACCTTGTTCAATGTCCTTGTTCAATGTTCACCTTGTTCAATGTTCACCTTGTTCAATGTTCCCCTTGTTCAATGTCCCCCCTTGTTCAATGTTCACCTTGTTCAATGTTCACAGTGAAGCAATGTGAACATTGCCTCAATGTGTCACTCGTCAACTCCATTTATAATATTTATCAATTGACCATGATTACCTCTCCTCTTGCTCTCGTCTGGCTACTTCCTCATCCCTAAGTTTTCCTCATAGCTCAACCCTCAGCTCCAGAGCAAGTATTTTGTTGCTTATCTTTTGCTCTTTCCTAGTTTTTACTTCCGGTGGGGAAAGTGTGAGGAGGAGGGGGGGGGGGTCATGTGGGGGCTGCGTATTCAGGGGCCACGAACAGGGGGTTACCTTGAGGTAATTTCGGGGCTTAGTGTCCCCGCGGCCCGGTCGTCGACCAGGCCTCTGGTGGGGGTGAGTATTTGCATGGTGCCTTCATCCATGATGCTGAAGACTGTATGGAGGTCTGCTCGTATGGCAGCTGCTGCAGACTATTACCGTGCTGGTGTGTGTGTGTATGTGTTTCTGCTTGATGCCAACTGCTTCTGTTTTGATGCCTTCCCTTTATTCTGTATAGAGACGACAGACAGAGACGACGGAGATAGACAGACAGACAGAGACAGACACGGACAAACAAGCACAGGAAAGACAGAAGTGATCCATCTATTTTCATAAAAAAAGGTAAAGTTCTGAGGATTTAATACACAGGCCATGATTCCCCCGCTGAAGGCAGCGCCCCAATGCAAGAGCTGGCCCATAACTGCAGCTATCCTGACACAAATCGCTATGTGACACAGCCTAGGCATGTTCAGACGTGCGATAGTCCATATGTGCCGCCCGCCGCCCAGGGCGGCAAGCACTGGAGGAGACACTGGCATAGATTCACCCTATTGAAGAGCTCAATAAGAGTTATCTTAGTAGGAGGTTTACTGGGCTTAAGCTCTTACTGAGCTTCGAGGAGAGGTTTGTAAGGAAAGAAGGAAGGAAAGAGAGAGGGAGAGAATGTGGGACGTAGAAAGGAATAGAAGGAGACGAGATATGCAAACGCGAGAGGTGGGAGGATACAGGTGAAGGAGAATATAGACAAGATAAGCATACAGGAGAATAAAGAAGAGAAAGAGAAGTATGAAAGAGGTGGACAATCTAAACTAAGGATTAAATTTGTGTGATAAATGAATATTCGAGTACTTAGGGAGGAAACCCTTCGTCGAGATGCGGTCATAATCCCTTCATTAGGTACCAATACAGCATTAAAATGGCAGCTGTCGACCATGTCTTCATCTACAATGTCTTCCTAATCCCTCCAAATTCTACCATCCCCCTTCCTCTTACCTACCTCCTGCACCTCTCCTCCTCACCTCTCTCCTACACACCCTCTCTACACACCTCCTCGCACCACCTACTCCTGCACCACCTCCTCCTGCACCACCCTCTCCCCTGCACCACCTCCTCCTGCACCACCTCCTCCTGCACCACCTCTCCCTACCATGAGCTCATGTTACTGGTGAAGACGCAGCATCAGCCAGCCATATTGGCTGGGAGTATGGACGAGCATAAAACTTTATTTAGTATAATAGTTGGGCTATAAAGTGCTGTAGAGCCAGAGTTATGTTTGGGGCTGCATACACCCCCCTCCCCCCTCACAACCTTCCTCCCTGTGGCTTGTTGGTTGTTATTGTTACTGGTTTGTTACTGTTACTGGTCCTGATGGTGACACTTGGGGCTCCTGCTGGTGTTACTGGTCCTGATGGTGACACTTGGGGCCCTTGCTGGTGTTACTGGTCCTGATGGTGACACCTGGGGCCCTTGCTGGTGTTACTGGTCCTGATGGTGACACTTGGGCCCCTGTTGGTGTTACTGGTCCTGATGGTGACACTTGGGCTCCTGTTGGTGTTACTGGTCCTGATGGTGACACTTGGGGCCCCCTGTTGGTGTTACTGGTCCTGATGGTGACACTTGGGGCTTCTGCTGGTGTTACTGGTCCTGATGGTGACACTTGGGGCCCCTGCTGGTGTTACTGGTCCTCATGGTGACACTTGGGCTCCTGTTGGTGTTACTGGTCCTGATGGTGACACTGGGGTCCCTGCTGGTGTGGCTGGTTCTGATGGTGACACTTGGGCCCCCTGTTGGTGTTACTGGTCCTGATGGTGACACTTGGGCACCTGCTGGTGTTACTGGTCCTGATGGTGACACTTGGGGCTCCTGCTGGTGTTACTGGTCCTGATGGTGACACTTGGGCCCTGCTGGTGTTACTGTTCCTGATGGTGACACTTGGGACCCCTGCTGGTGTTACTAGTCCTGATGGTGACACTTGGGGGCCCCCTGCTGGTGTTACTGGTCCTGATGGTGACACTTGGGACCCCTGCTGGTGTTACTGGTCCTGATGGTGACACTTGGGCTCCTGCTGGTGTTATTCGTCCTGTGTCTTGTAACATACCTTAACAAAACGTGGAATTATTCCACGATCTTAATGATCACTCGGCCCGTCTCCTCTCGAGACGTTCACTACGTCCCCAAACTGATGTACTAAATTGCCGGCACCTAACCTGACCTCACCTAACCTACCCGAGGACCCTGTATAGAAAACGGGACATCACGTAGATATGGCGAGCCGCTGTCATATTTAGAATATATGTTTTTTGGGTCTTAAGGGATTTATAGGTCAAAATGCGATATAAATATTCGTGTTACTGAGACCCAGTAACAAAAGTCGATATGGGCTGTAAGTAAACCCCTCAGGCTCCGTGGCACCCACCAGCTGGGCCATCAGGAAGCATCAAGTATTTACCCGACCATTAACGAAACCTGTAATCTTCCTCAATCATGGCCATTGTGTTTACATATATATATTAAACACTCTATGAGTTCCGATGCGCTACGAGGCTCTTCAACAATACTATACCGTTGTTAAGACCATATAATATAATATATATTATATCATATATATATATATAATATATATATATATATATTATATATATATATATATATATAATCATATATAAAATAAATTTAATATTTATATTAATAAAGCAGCCTGTCTGTGAAGGGGAAAGGAAATACGCTGCTTGGAAAGTATTCAAGAGAAGCGATAATAATTTAATCCAGAATGGAGGAAGATACGAGGATTGATGTGGTTGAAAGGATGTGTAGAGAGAGAGAGAGGTGTGAGGACTAGGAAGAGCTGCGGCATCTGGCCAGCCCTTAGTGGGGGTGTGTGGGATGACAGCCTGTCAGGTGGTGGTGTGTGTGTGTGTGTGTGTGTGTGTGTGTGTGTGTGGTGTGTGTGGTGTGTGTTTGTGGTGTGTGTGTGTGTGTGTGTGTGTGTGTATTCACCTAGTTGTGCTTGCGGGGGTTGAGCTTTGCTCTTTCGGCCCGCCTCTCAACTGTCAATGAACTGTTTACTAACTACTTTTTTTCCACACCACACACACACACACACACACACACCACGAAGCAGCCCGTGACAGCTGACTAACTCCCAGGTACCTATTTACTGCTAGGTAACAGGGGCATTCAGGGTGGAAAGAAACTTTGCCCATTGTGTTTCTGCCTCGTGCGGGAATCGAACCCGCGCCCAGAATTACGAGTCCTGCGCTCTATCCACCAGGCTACGAGGCCTCCCTGTTGTGTGTGTGTGTGTGTGTGTGTGTGTGTGTGTGTGTGTGTGTGGTGTGTGTGGTGTTGTGTTGTGTGTTGTGTGTATGTGTATTTATGTATTTATGTGTGTACAACATATACATGTGAATTAAAGTCAAGCAAACTATCCAACAGCTACCCTAACCCAAGCAGACCGGACCCCGCACTCTCTCCTGTTTCCGCGTGTTGAGTGAGTGAGGTAACGTGAGTGAGTGAGTGAGTGAGTGAGTGCAGTGAGTGAGTGAGTGTAGTGAGTGATGTGAGTGAGTGAGTGAGTGAGCGCAGCGACGTGAGTGAGTGAGTGAGGCAAGCACCACCCAGGAAGGTGAAAGAGTGAGCGGGAAGGCACGGAGGGAGGTGAAATGGGCCAAAAAACACGGGCAGAGGGGGGGTGCACGACGGACAGGGGGAGGAGGAGGAGGTCGAGCTTGCCTGGAAGCAAAAAGGCGCTAGCGGATGCTGGAGCTTGTATAGACGCGGAAGAAGGGGTTAGCGAGCAGGCACAGGCAGCGCAGGGAGGGCATCAAAGCTGGGAGATGGGGGTACAATAGAAGCACAGGCAGGAAGGTATATAGGGGTGAAGAGGCAGGCAAAAAGGGTAGGTGGGTGTTGGGGGGGGGGAACGCGATGCGGAAAGCAGGTCGAAGAACATGGTCCGTTGCGGGGGTTTGGGTGGGGTAGTGTTTCGTGGGGGTGCCTGTGGGCTTGGGGGGAAACGAGGGAACAGGACGGGAAGGGGGGTTACGGAGGATAGGGAAATTTGCAGGAGTGTGATTGGTTAAAAACGCAGAAGATATTTGAAGAGGCAAATCAGAGCAAAGAGAACCAACCAGCCACAAAAGCAAGCCACTATAAAGCACGCACTGAGGCAGCCACGAAGCACCACTGTAAGGCAGCACTGAAGCAGCCACTGACAGACAGCCACTGAAGGCAGCCACTGCAAAGCAACCACTGAGAGCAGCCACTGAGGCAACCACTGAAGAAGCCACTGTGAAACAAACCACTGAAGCAGCCACTGAAGCAGCCACTGAAGCAACCGCTGAAGCAGCACACACAAGGCAACGCCTCTGGCCCCCGTTGGTACCTTACCAACGCGTAAACGTTTGCCAGAGATGATAAGCAACATCGGTGTCACATGAATATTCAAGTGTCGGGAGACAGCAATACATGCTTTTAACTATAATAACAACAGTATTGGGCAAGTTATCTGTCAACTAACTTATTCCAGCATACAACTAAGCTCGGATAGCTGCTGATATCAGCACCCTTCAATATTGAGAAGGAAACAATCCCTGTTACGACACGCCGCCCAAGGGAAAAAAGCTCATAAGGTAAGGAGAGAAGAGAGAGAGGAGAGAGATGAGAGAGAGAGCGAGAGTGAGGATGAGATGAGGAGAGAAGGAGACGGATTGGGCGGAGAGAGTGGGAATGAGAGGAGGAGAGAAGGAGAGAGATAGAGAAGGAAGAGAGAGAGAAGAGAGAGTGAGGAGAGAGAGGAATACTTTGGTGTTCACAGGTTATTCGCATCAGCAGCATTGCAAACAAATATATGCCACTTGCACTGCACAGGTAACTACTCCATACAGGACACACATAACAGTGATGAAACCTAAACCATGGTTAATTAAGATCACTCAGGTAGATTTAACGTAATATAGCCTTCAGTAACATAATAATATATAATAATAATACTAATAATAATAATATAGTTTAAATAATAATAATAATAATAATAAATGTATATAATAATAATAATGATATAATAATTCATAATCACAAAGTAATAATTACATAAATAATAAAAAGACTATGACAAACAAATAAAAAAACGTAGAATTCAAGTCTGCTTTTTAAAATTTAAACACGAACAATTATAATTAAACCCCGAGGAAGATTCTCCGGTCCCAAACCCGAGAATTATAATACATAACGTGAAATAGTTTGAATCCTTTATTCCAGTCGTAATTACAGGTACAGGTATATGCATGTTATTTTTTTATAATGACGAGTAATTATTGAAAACATTATTAATAAGAAGAGGAAAAATTCAAATTTTTAGATGCCGTTTTTGGCTCCCATTTGGGATATATATATATACCGTATATCGATGGGATAATACAGTATAACGTGCCCTACGTTTAAGAGTTTCTTGCTGAACTATGGAACAAATATTTGTTACTCACCCATGGGAAAAAAGTATTTACTTTTAAACTATAGGGAAAAAATGTATTTCTTGCTAAACTGTGGAAAAAACGTATTTCTTGCTAAACTGTGGAACAAAAAAGTATTTCATTCCAAGCTCGAAAAAATATAGGTTGTTTAAACTATGGGAAATACAGAACGCCAAATAATAATACAAAAATAAATTTTAAATATA
>WNGS01163555.1:10836043-10841043 GCA_020271785.1 Procambarus virginalis
TGCTCGTCGATCCCCGAGCCGTCACTAGGTCCCGGGTAGGTGCGCGCCTTTTGTGCCCTTTGCCCCCCCCACCCGTATACTATGTTACAATTTATTAATCAGTCTCCCCATGCCACACTTCCGTTTACCTTTGCCCTCTCTTAAGGGATATTATTATTATGGATCCCTTATTGGTATTTACAGGGTTCCATTACGTTGTTACATTGGTATATCGGGTGGTAATCCTTTAAGAACCCCAAGACACACTCAGGAAGGGCGTGTCGCGCCAGGACTAGACAGCTCCATATTTATATCCATCCCACACACGTACCTCATATAACAAGAACACTGCGTTATGTTCAGTGGAAATTTGTGCTTTTTGTCTAGCGCCTCTGGGAGACCAAACCTGAAGTGCGGGATCTACCGGGTTGCGGCTGGGCACAGTGATCGCTGAGAATAACTTAAGATTATTGGTTGTTTGATGGTCTGACGGCTCTCAACCTTAGGACGGGTATTAAAGCTAATATGACCAACACCGTCCTCTTAAAAATAACGTCCATTTTTGGCTCGTATGCGCGGGCGTATATGGCCCAAATTATGGACGGCAATTTGAAATGAATACGACTCACAAAAGTGAGTTCTGTTCCGTTTTCTATTTTGAGTCGTCCGGCGTACGCGCAGAGGTTATGAAGGCACTTTAACTTAACGTTTTTCAATACCGGTTTTGAAACTTTATGCTAGCTATTATTCCATGCGCCACTCCTAACCAATCAGAGGACCCTTAACTTATCTGTTGTTGAAAAAAAATCCCAAATTTATTTCATATTTTTTCATTTTCACATTACGTCCAAATGATCGGCCATACGGGCAACGGCCAAAAGCGACCGTTATCTTTTAAGAGGACGGTTTGATAGTAGTGCACAGGCTTTACTGACCAACCAAGTATTGTCCAAGACTACCATGCCGATGATTTCGATGCACCTTGCGATGATTTCAGGGCTCAACTTTTCCCCGTCAGGCCCGGTCCTCGACCAGGCTCACCCTGGTTGCTGGACTGGAAAAACCAGGTTGTTGGACGCGGCATGCTCGCAACTGACGTATGTAATCACAGCCCTTTGGTTGATTCAGGATTATTCTTGGTAGGTGCTGTATCAAGCCTCCTCATTGACACCTGTGAGGGGTCGGCCAGTTTATTGCCTCTTATTGTAGTGAGTGTGAAGCGTGTTGAACAGTCTCGGGCCTCTGATACCGTCTGATAGACGTTCTCCCTCAGCTAACTCTCAGTAAAGAGTTAGAAGGAGTCCCGTATAGGAGACTAAAGTTATACTCTGAGAGGATACACGACCGAAAAACGAGAGCAGACCGCTAGTGGTTATCCTAAGCCTATTATTGTGCATCGGTCTGTATGCACAAAGCGTTTTAGTAAAATAAATCCAGTAAGTCCTATGTCTTTATGGTGCACATTTAGGTATCAGAAATTGTGCTTTAGGTCGTCACTCATAAGTTATGACTCTCGATTGTCATTCACATTACATTTTGCTACTTTCATTGTACTGACAAGACTGTATACCTTCAACCGCGTTCATCAGCACTTGCTCGTAGTAGTCGACATATTGTGCTCGTATTTAATTAAGCATCATATGTGACATACTAATTGATTGTGAATATTTTAGTTTACCTTGATAAACTTCATAGAAAACACAGGACCTCACCTAACTTCTTTTAGTATGTGTAAGCAAAGCCTGTCTATTGCATTCTTAAATACAGATTATACGTTAACCTACTACCGAATGATAGGTTAATGTAATAATTTTGAAAAAGAAGCAATAGATGCTTATTCTTAACATCCTAAGAAGGCTTAGGCTGAGGTCGCGTGTTGCTATTGAAGCTTTTCATAGGTAAACTGAAAGTAATTCACAAGTCAATAGTATGCACATGATGCATCTTATTAAATAAGCCAAATAATGGACTGTAAGAACAAGTGCGAGAACGGGTTGGATAACCTCGAAGACTCTTTCATCAGTACCTGGGCTCTAACCTCTACATTTGTCAGTCTAAACTGCATCTGCCAATATATATATCGTCCCTTTTAAGTGATCTAGAGTGTCTTTATATGAGTTTTATGTCTTCTCAAAATACATTTCCTTCTGCAGCTTGCCCACTGTGTTTATCTTGTCGCGTGCCCACTGGTTTATCTGTGTTCTACATATAGCGTCAAAAAATTAAAGCTTTTATCCTCATTTGCCTGATTTGATATTCTCAATACCCATAAATCCTCGAAATATATGGACGCAACCGCGTTTATTTCGTCTGCAGCTCTTAGTGTGTGTGTGTGTGTGGTGTGTGGGTGCGTGTGTGTGGGTGAGTAGTGGGTGTGTGTGTGTGTGTGTGTGTGTGTGTGTTGTGGTGTGTGATGGTGTGTGCGGTCCTCATTAGATTTGAATTGTATGTATACCTATAATGAAGTAGTGCTTGTCAGTGATGAGCTCTAGAAGTCCATAAGAGATCTACTACCTTTTAAATCTATTATTGGGTCTAATTTAATATAACACTACACACCACGATTTGTAGAGCTGACTGTCAGTGCTCGGGGAGCTCCGCTTGCAGGACAATGTATGGTGAGTCAGGACGTGGACCACACTGTCCCCCATTAGGTTAGTCAACGGTGATTTAGGACAAGATTCATGCTATGCATCTACTACCTGACCGCGTGGGGGAGATGAGAGACTAGTGTTCAGACCGAGCAGAAGGATACCTGTGAGAGTGTAGGTAATGGAAGCAATAACGAGGGAAGACCACGGGAGGTAGTACAAGGGGATTTCAAGATTAAGGGAGGGAGAAGAGCGTTGTGTGGCAGGTAGTGAGTTAGATCAGGATTATGGGTGAGAGGGAGGACGGGGGTCTGTGTGCTGTTACCCCATCTCCAACATTTTCTGCCTGAGGGTTAGGCAATTGTTGTGGTGGGCGAAAGGGAATGAGGGTAGGGAGGGAGGGAGGGTGGGTTCAGTGTTTAAGTAGAGGATTTGTGAGAGTGCTAGCAGTAAGGGTCCCTGTGTAGATAAGAGGGTTAGCTCTCTACGGCGGGCGATGGGATCTTACAATGAAAGCGGTATGTGAGAAAAACGTCCAGTGCATAGCTGGCCGCTGGAGAAACCCATTACCGATACACAAACACATGAATCACGAGGAATAAGACCTTCGCAGATAAGACTGATTCTGGCATGTGGCGGCTAACAACTCTCGAATTTTCGAGGGAACTGTCATTGTAAATGGTCGTGGAGCCACCAAGACATAGGCGCCCGAAGATTTCTTTCATTCTAAGAGTTGCTCCATGTCAGTACACCTATCTGTCAGGCAACCCATTACGTGAAGCTGTACAACCCACGACACGGCCATCATTTAGGGATTCGCGAGGATCTTGCCACTCTCGTTGCACACTCCCACAGCACGCGCACACACTCACCTCACCAGCGTGTCCGAACCACTTCACAATGCATCCGAGGTGACCACCATCCCGAACACCCTCATCTATACCCATGGTCCGACACACCTCAATAATTACCCAGAAAAACCGCACCTCGCCAACTGTCCGAACACTTCAATATGCCACGCGTCCGAACGCTTCATCTCTCATCACGCGTTTGAACGCGTCAACACAAGCCCAACGACCCTCAGCTCATCACGAGTCCGACACTTCACCTCGCCAACCAGCCCAGAACACTTATAGACTATAACAATCACTACCAATGTTACTACCCATACGGGCTCCACCATAGCCCGTGCTACCTGGACTTTTGTTCTGAATAGCCTGTATTCTAACAACAATCAAGCAAACAAGTACTTATCAGCACTGGGGCTCATGATTTACCCTCCACTGTTGCAAAAGATAAAAATTGAGCTTAATTTGCAATTATATTATCAAAATACATCACCGGTCGTTTCTGAAGGTGCTGTGTACAATCGTCCGCATACAAGACGAGCGGTAATCTATTTAGGCAATTCTAAATTACACTCAGCAAAGTAGACATTAGTTCCTACGAGATATGACATTGTAAATTAAGTTTATTGAGGAATAAGACACACAGGGAATGAGGTAGCTCAAGCTGATTCTCCACCCCTCGTTCAGTACATCGTGGTAATACATACATAGAACCACAATCATCACAAACAATAAACAGTTATGTACCGAAAATATGAGAGGATACAACATATACCATTTCCTCCTTTACACTGGATCACGCATTGTATGTGCATCTACGTCCCCCCTAGTTTATACCGATAGCTTCTTCTGGACGAAATCATAACCTTGCACTTCCCCCCCCCCAAAAACCTCTTTGAAGTTTCTTCTTTTATGAAATAAATTGATTAATGATCTCATAGGTATCGACTAGATCTACCCGGAACAGATGTAAGGGAACAAATCTCAATCCAGCGAAATTATCTTTGTGCGGCTTTTGTCGCATTATGGACATAAATTCGTCACTCCAAAATGTCCAGGGAGGTACAGGTAGTAAGATACAAAAGTTACATAGAGACACAACGTACATGAACGTCATGATGCTATTAGACGGTTTGAACATGTCATTATTTATAGTTCAGAAACAGCCACAATGGCTTAAATTTATGTATACCAAAAAAAAAGAAGTAGCGCGTGGCGTGCATAAATACAACAACATAAATATACACAAGATGTATTAATGTATCAAAACAACATAGTATATTATATATATAGTCTATATATATCATTATATATATATATATATATATATACGAAGGTAAAGGTCATCAAGGTCAGGGTAACTGACGTCTAAGAGAGGCGCCAGTACCGCATTAGGACTGAGCTCCCCTTGACGTAGGCGAGAGAGAGAGAGAGAGGAGAGAGAGAGAGAGAGAGAGAGAGAGAGAGAGAGAGAGAGAGAGAGAGAGAGAGGAGAGAGAGAGAGAGAGAGAAGAGAGAGAGAGAGAGGAGAGGAGAGGAGAGACGAGAGGAGAGAGAGATTGGAGAGAGAGAGAGAGAGAAC
>WNGS01163555.1:10846043-10855273 GCA_020271785.1 Procambarus virginalis
CCGTTTCCCTTAACAGTAAACGCCAAATGCCAGAGAGAAACGAGTGGGTGGGCGCCCGGACCTGCAGTTCAACCAGTTAATGAACGAGCGCAATTATGTGAGGGATGGTCCAGTAATGCTAGCTGAATCACCCCAACTGCTTGTTTTATGACCCCCTTACCACCCCCCCCCCCCCCTTCCCCACCACCACCATCCAATCATGGCTTCCTCGCTTGCCCGAATTAGTTCCAGTCGATGTATAACTGCAGGTAATTAAGCGACTGCATTTCCCCTATTAGCCTAAGTTAATCTTAAATCTGGATTACCAACTGGACTAAATGATGTAAATTAGTTCAGAAACGCGTAAAAAATCTCCTGTTCGTTGAGTGGCAGACATAAGGCACAGGTGCCAGATGTACGACTCGTCTGTATATAATCCTAACCCTTCACCCCTAATTATATCGATAAATGCTACCTTCACCCTTATTATATATGTATAATGCTACCGTTACCTTAATTATATCTGCAAAATGCTTCCCCACCTTAATTACATCTCTACAATCCTACCCTCATCCTCTAATTATATCAATATAATCCTACCGTCACCCCCTAATTACATACTAATCTAATGTATTAACTGTATTTACAATGCTTCTGGAGCTCTTGCACACAGCTCCTGTTGGAACCAGGCTTAAGGAGGTCGTTGTCAACACCAGATATTGTAATAGATGTCAAAGACGTCATTAATAGTATCAAAGATATCATTAAAAGGAAATGAACCTCCATACTACTTCTGATGAAGAGATCAGCCCAATAGGATCTGTCCCTCCTATTAAACTCTTCTCCAGGAACTACTTTTCAACGGCCCGAAAGACTTGAGAGAAGAATCTTCAAAATCGTAATTGACGCTAACTGACAGCAAGCGGTTAAGAATGACTTGAGACAATCGACTTGAGAATGGTCCAGGACGGACCGAAACGTCGTCGTCCCTTCACCTTCTAGTGTGTGGTCTGGTCAACTGACAGTAAGCGTTATGATACAGCTTACCGTCAAGCGGAACCAACTTATGAGAGACGAATCTAGTCTATATCGTCCTATGCTTACTTGGGTAACTGCCAGCCCCAACGATCTCAATATATAGGCAAGACACCATCTCTTTTTTTTTCAGGCACTTAACAATGCCCAAACAACAAGGCTCTAGCAAAGGATCACACCATACTAATTATATATTACAAATACGACGATAATAATAATATCAATATGAATTAATATGAGTACTACTAAAATCTATTTATAAAGTACACACTGGTTAAATTAGAGTTATAGAAATATAGTATAGCAGAGCTATTTTTTTCTAAAAGCTTGGACTTAGATCAAACAAAATTCAAATCAATGATTGATATACCTACGATAGCCAAGAAATAAAATGAATAAATAATCTCAAAGATGATGGGTCTCAAAGTCTAGGGATGAGTTTTCAAAGATTATGATGAATCTCCATAATAACAAATTACGCCTATAAGGTAAAGAGTTTCTCTCCTTTTCCATCCATCCCATCACTCCCCCCATTACTGTACTTCTCGCCTCCGTCACTTGCATCTCTCCCATTAAAGCTTTCTGACGGAAAATGATACCCAATTAATTTCCATCTCTTTGACGGCCAAAAGACCCCTAACTCTAAGATAACGGGAAGACCGACAACTTTGTACAAGGTTAACGACCGTGCTTTGGTCTTCACAGCGAGTCACCGTGAGGGGTGAGGTCTCGAAGAGGCGGGGAGTCACCAGTGGAGTCCCACAGGGATCAGTCCTTGGACCTATACTGTTTCTGATATACGTAACTGATCTCCCAAAAGGAACTGACTCGTTCTCTCAATGTTTGCTGATGATGCAAATATTATGAGGAGGATCAAGACAGAGGAAGATAGTATGAGGCTACAAGATGACCTAGACAAACTGAAGGAATGGTCCAAGAAATGGATATTAAAGTTCAACACAAGTAAATGTAAGGCAATGAAACTAGGAGGCCAGTCACCGAATACCGAATGGGAGATGAAGTCATTCACGAAACGAACAGAGAGAAAGATTTAGAAATTGATATCACGCCAAACCTGTCTCCTGAAACTCACATCAAAACAATAACATCAGCGGCCTATGCGAGGCTGGCTAACATCAGAACTGCTTTCAGAAACCTGTGTAAGGAATCCTTCAGAATCTTGTATACCACATATGTAAGACCAATCCTGGAGTATGTGGCCCTAGCATTGAACCCGTACCTTGTTAAGCAAAAGACGAAGCTGGAAAAAGTTCAGAGGTATGCCAATAGGCTAGTCCCAGAACTAAGAGGCATGAGTTATGAGGACAGGCTGCCTGAACTGCACGTCACGTCGCTGGAAGAGAGAAGAGCTCGGGGAGACATGATCACAACATACAAAATTCTCAGGGGAATTGACTGGGTAGACAGGGATATATTATTTAACACGGGTGGTACACGCACAAGGGGACATAGGTGGAAGCTGAGTACCCAAATGAGCCACAGAGATATTAGAAAGAACTTTTTCAGTGTCAAGTGTAGTTAATAAATAGAATGCACTAGGAAGTGATGTGGTGGAGGCTGATTCCATACACAGTTTCAAATGTAGATATGACAGAGCCCAGTAAGCTCAGGAATCTGTACACCAGTTGATTGACGGTTGAGAGGCGGGATCAAAGAGCCAAAGCTCAACCCCCGCAAGCACAAATAAGGTGAGTACACACGTCATATATATATATACGTATATATATATATATATATATATATATATATATATATATATATATATATATATATAAAAGGAGTTACATATAGGTTACAAAAGTGGTTATCATAGGTTGTCGAGTTCCTCCAGCTCCTCAGATGGCGGGCAGGAACCCTGGCTATATATATATATATATATATATATATATATATATATATATATATATATATATATATATATATATATGACGTGCCTCATTGGGTTCTTACGCCATGATGGAGCTGCGTTCTTCAGGACTGGTCTGGCATACGTTATATATACACTGTCGTAAATGACTCTCAAGTTTCATAAAGTCTGCTTTCATGTCTGGTAATTCTGTATACACACTCTTGCCTGTATTGTGGTTTATGTATTCATTTGGTGCCAGACTGTAATGGGGGTTCCCTTCTAGGTCATTGTTAAGGCCTCTGGCTGCCTTCCTCTGTCTTGTTCTCGTTTTCTTCCACCCTTTCCAATTATCATAAATTTGCATTTAATGAAAATGAAGTCTAGAAGCCATTTGTCTCGCCACTCTGGCAGCGTAGTTAGGTCTTCTTAGAGCATCCTGCAACCTTCACATGATTGTCATTGTTCAGAATGTTGAACACACAACTTTCTGAAAACCCCTCATATGTTTGTCATTATCCTACTGAACATACAACATCCTGAAAACCTTCATATGTTTGCCATTATCCTACTGAACACACAACATCCTGAAACCCATCATATGTTTGCCATTATCCTACTGAACATACAACATCCTGAAAACCCCTCATATGTTTGTCATTATCCTACTGAACATACAACATCCTGAAACCCATCATATGTTTGTCATTATCCTACTGAACATACAACATCCTGAAAACCCCTCATATGTTTGTCATTATCCTACTGAACACACAACATTGTTTACAAAGAGCGACATGAATGAATCCACTTGGCAGGTAAGTCATTTACTGAGGCCAGAAATAGACTGGGACGCTCTGAGGGGGGGGGGGGCGGGGGAGGGATCCTCTCCATTCACCTCTTCCCAACCTGATTTTTGCCTCTCTAACGATGACACCCAGTCTCTTGGACTAGTCAGTAGAGCGACGGCCTTGCTTCTTGCAGGGTCAACGCTCGATCCCCTAGTGTTCCAAGCGCCTGCGCACCATTCCCCTCACTCTGTCCTCACATTCCTTCCTGGCCCAACATATGTGGCGTGCTCCAGTACTGACCCAACATATGTGGCATTGCTCCAGTACTGGCTCAGTATATGTTGGGTCAGTTGCATTCTTTAGTACTTGCTCTAGTTCATACTTTAGAAGTTGCTTTAGAGCCTGAGCTTGTGAAAGCATCTTAATCACCTTTAGTGGTTAAGTGTTTAATAACACACCAGTTACTATAGCAGCTGTCTTACCCTGTCACACTAGGAAAGACATGTGTGTGTGTGTGTGTGTGTGTGTGTGTGTGTGTGTGTGTGTGTGTGTGTGTGTGTGTGTGTGTGTGTGTGTGGTGTGTATATATATATATATATATATATATATATATATATATATATATATATATATATATATATATATATATATTTATATGTAAGTGTGTATACAGGATATGTATAAACTGGTCAGAGTTGCATTCACCTTTGCAAATGCACATTAATGACACCATGTGAAAAGAATCTCGAACACTATGTATGTAGGATAGACGTAACTCTGTGTATTTATGTATTTATGTATGAAGGTTAGATTAGCATTTTAAAAGCACACAATCACCTTCTGTGGTTGATTGTTCAATAAATAACTGAACTATATGTTTAACAGATCTCTAACCCTGTCCATGGAGGACAGAAGAAAATGTATATATGCTGGTTAGCATTGTAAATGTGTGGCCATGTCTATATTAGAGGGAGAGAAGTAGTTGCTCAACATATGTTGCATACTGCACTATCAACCACTGTAAGTTGTCCTTCCCTCGGGATACACAGTGTCCATGGTCAATAATGTCCAAGCCTCACGTCCGTGACAATATGTATGATCACATTCCAACAGGCTTTTGTCCGACCATTGTTACCGCTTGTTTAAGTCCATCTTCAGCCTTCACCAGTCAACATCGGCCTTATTCTCCCCAATATATTCATCTCATTTGCTAACTTCGAAATATTTGAATGTATACTTCGTGGTGTAAGTTGTTTGCGTAGTTTAATAATAGCAGTCGTCCAAGGACTGAGGTGTCGAACACTGTTCGATACTGCCATTGTCACATGCTTCTTTCACAGCTACTTTCTGTTTCCCGTCCTATAGGTACACCCTAACTAAATTTAGTACTCCACTCAACTAACGATTAATTTTACGTGCTGTACATATGCCTTCGGTGGAAAAAAATATGTCAAAAGGCTTTTTTGTTCAATCCATAAATACATGTGTATCCAGCCGTTCTTCTCCTTACTTACACTGGTCTCTTCCTCATAGATTAAGATTAGATGAGTTAGGTAGGATATTCCCTCTCTCGCTCCAAGTTGTCTTACAGTTAAGATATTCATTCTCTCAAGAGTGCTCCACTAACCTGTTTCTTAACCTATGATTTTGCCAATAACTTGCAGGAAATGTTCGTCAGAGACACACTGGTCCGTAGTTGAGCACCTTTTGCCACTCCTCTTGAATACTTATGTTACAAATATTATTATCCCGGTATTACATTGTTATTTTACAGGTATTACATTGTACTTTGTGGGTATTACATTGGTATTATCGTGGTAATACATTTAAGAACACAAGACCACAGGAAGGCGTTTTGGCCCAGACTAGACAGCTCCTATTTATATCCATCCAAACGTACTCATATATAAGAACAACTTGCGTTTAATTACCAAGTGAATTTGTGCTTTCTAGCGCCTGGAGACCAAACCTGAAGTGCGGGATCTAACCGGTGTGCGGCCTGGGCCAGATGACGCTGAAGAATAACATTAAGATTTTGGTTTGTTGATGGTCTTGACGGCTCTCAACCTTAGGAGGGTTATTAAAGCAATATGACCAACCCGTCCTCTTAAAAATAACGTCACTTTTGGCTCGTATGCGCGGCGATATGGCCAAATTTGGACGTAATTTGAAATGAAATCGACTCACAAAAGTGACGTTCTGTTCCGTTGTCTATTTGAGTCGTCCGGCGTACGCGCAGAGGTTATGAGAGGCCACTTTAAATTAACGTTTTTCATACCGTTTTGAAACTTTATGAGAATTTCCTGCCCACCTAACCTATCAGAGGACCCTTAACTTACTGTTGTTGAAAAAAAAAATCCCAAATTTATTTTCATATTTTTTTCATTTTCAAATTACGTCCAAATTCGGCCATACGGGCAAACGGCCAAAAGCGACGTTCTTTTTAAGAGGACAGGTTGATAGATGACAGCTTACTGACCAACTACCAAGTATGTCCAAGACTACCATGCCGATGATTTCGATGCACCTTGCGATGATTTCAGGGCTCAAGTTTCCCGCGGCCCGGTCCTCGACCAGGCCTCCTGGTTGCTGGACTGGAAAAACCAGGTTGTTGGACGCGGTTGCTCGCAGCCTGACGTATGAATCACAGCCTTTGTTGATCAGTTATTCTTTGGAGGTGCTTATCAAGTCGTCTCTTGAACACTGTGAGGGTCGGCCAGTTATGCCCCTTATGTGTAGTGGAAGCATGTTGAACAGTCTCGGGCCTCTGATGTTGATAGAGTTCTCCCTCAGCTAAACTCTCAGTAAAGAGTTTAAAGGAGTCTCAGTATAGAGACTAAAGTATACTCTCAGAGTATACACACCGAAAAACGAGAGAGAGACCGCTCCGTGTATATCCCTTCCTTTATTGCATGTCTTATTGCACAAAGCGTTTAAAATAAATCCCAGAATCCTATTGTCTTTATGGTGCACATTTAGGTATAGAAATTGTGGCTTTAGGTCTCACTAATTATGACTCTCAGATTGTCTTCACATTTACATTGCACTTTCAGTACTGACAAGCTGATACCTCAACCCGTTCTCGCACTTGCTTATAGTCATATTTGGCTATTTAATAGAGGCATATGTGACATACTAATTGATTGTGAATATTTTAGTTTACCTTGAAAGCTTCATAGAAACACCGACTCACCTAACCTTCTTAGTATGTTTAAGATAAGCATCTTATTGCTTCTTAATTACAATTATTACTTAACCTATAACCGTTGATAGGTTAAGTAATAATTTAAATAAGAAGCAATAAGATGTTATTTTAACATACTAAGAAGGTTAGGTGAGGTCGGTGTTTTCTATGAAGCTTTTCAAGGTAAAACTAAAATATTCACAATCAATTAGTATGTCACATATGCACTTATTAAATAAGCCCATATTGACTGTAAGCAAGTGCGAGAACGGGTTGGATACCTGAAGACTCTTTCATCATTACCTGGGCTCTAACCTCTACATTTGCAGCCTAAACTGCATCTGCCAATATATATATCGTCCCTTTTAAGTAATCTAGATTGTCTTTTATTAGTTTTATGTCTTCAAAATACATTTCCTTCTTCAGTCTCCCACTGTGTATCTTCGCTCTCCCATCTTGTGTTCTTACATTTATACGGCAAAAATAAAGCTTTATCTCTCATTTGTGTTTTATTTCTCAATACATCAAATCCTGAAATATTAGGACGCAACCGTTTATTTTCTCTGGCAGCCTTAGTGTGGGTGTGGTGTGTGGTGTGTGTGTGTGGTTGTTGTGTGGGTGTGTGTGTGTGTTGGTGTGTGGTGTGTGTGTGTGTGTTCCGTGTTGGGTTGTTGTCCGCCCAACTCATATAACAAAAACGGCAGCGTGCGTAGCCTCCCAGGTACTGTAGTAGGATTCAGGGAACTGCCCATGTCCCTTTATTAGGCACGATCACCACTGGTTGTGGTGTTGTGTTTGGTTTGGTGGTTTTGGTGCGTCCTCTTGAATTGTATGTATACCTATAATAGATGTGCTTGCAGTGATGAGCTCTAGATCCAAGATCCACCTTTTAAACTATTATTTGTCTAATTTAATAAACAACACACCACGATGAGAGCTGACTGGCAGTCGTGGGAGCCGCTGCAGGAAGTATGGGGGTCAGGACTGGACCATGTAACCCATAGGTTGTCAAGGTGATTTAGGACAAGATCAGCTTGCACTAATACTGAAGGAGGGGGGGGAGAGAAGACTATGTTCAGACCGAGAAGGATACCTGTGAGAGTGTAGGTAATGGAAGCAATGACGAGGGGAAGACCACGGGAGGTAGTACAAGGGGATTTCAAGATTAAGGGAGGGAGAAAGAGCGTTGGTTTGCAGGTAGTGAGTTAGACAGGATTATGGTGAGAGGAGGAGGGGTCTGTGTTGCTGTTCCCACATCTCCACATTTTCTGGCCTGAGGGTTAGGCAATGTTGTGGTGGGAAATGGAGGGGGAGGGAGGGAGGGGGGGGATTCATGTTTAAGTAGAGGTTTGTGAGAGTGCTAGCATAAGGGTCCCTGTGTAGATAAGGGGTTAGTCTACTCTACGGCGGGCGATGGGATCTCTACAATGAAAGAGGTATGTGAGAAAAACGTCAGTGCATAGCTGGCGCTGGAGAAACCCATTACCGATACACAAACACATGAATCACGAGGAATAAGACCTTCGCAGATAAGACTGATTCTGGCATGTTGCGGCTAACATACTCTCGGAGATTTTCGAGGGAACTGTCATTGTAAAATTGGTCTGGAGCCACCAAGCAATAGGCGCCTCGAAGATTTCTTTCATTCTAAGAGTTGCTCCATGTACAGTAAACCTTGTCAGGAACCCCATTACGTGAAGCTGTACAACCACACACGGCCATATTTAGGGATTACGAGGATCTTGCCCTCTCGTTGCACACTCCCCCACCACGCCCCAACACTCACCTCACCACGTGTCCGAACACTTCAACACACCACGCATCCGAACACCTCATCTTACCCAGGTCCGAACACCTCAATATTACCCAGAAAAACCGCACCTCGCCAAGTGTCCGAACACTTCAATACGCCACGCGTCCGAACGCTTCATCTCTCATCACGGGTTTGAACGCGTCAACAAAGCCCAAACGACCTCAGCTCATCACGAGTCCGAACACTTCACCTCGCCACCAGCCCGAACACTTATAGACTATAACAATCATACCAATGTTACTCCCATTACGGGCTCACCATAGCCCGTGCTACCTGGACTTTTTGTTCTGAATAGCTGATTCTAAAACAACAACAAACAACATTACTATCAGCACTGGGCTCATGATTTACCCTCCACTGTTGCAAAAGATAAAAATTGAGCTTAATTTGCAATTATATTATCAAAATACATCACCGGTCGTTTCTGAAGGTCTGTGTACAATCTGCGCATACAAGAGCAGCGGGTAATCTATTTCAGAATTCTAAAATACACTCAGCAAAGTAGACTTGATCTACGATAATTGAAATTGAAATTAAGTTTATTGAGGTAAAATATACACA
>WNGS01163555.1:10866708-10878208 GCA_020271785.1 Procambarus virginalis
CCTTATCGATATTCAGGTGATAGCCATTCCGTCTCTCCCTAATTAGCGTTGCCTGACGCGTCCTTATACGGGGCATCCTGAAGCCACACGCTCACTTCTTTGGCACTCACGCTGCACTATTCACACTCACACTTACATATTCACACACTTACACACTCACACTTACATATCCACACACACACTCACACTTATATATTCACACACTTACACACTCACACTTACGTATTCACACACTTACACACTCACACTTACATATTCACACATTACACACTTCTCCAGACGCATACAGAACGTGCAGTGTGTTCATACACACTTACGTATGCGTGTATAAATGTGTAGTGTGTTCATCACACTTATATATATGGTGTACAGGTACACATAAACGTTCATACACACATATACAAATAAAACATGCTATTTACGCGCATACACAAGAAGAATTAATAGGAGACATGATTACCACATATAAAATTCTCAAGCGAATTGATAGAGTAAATAAACACAGACTATTTAGTACTTATGGACTCTCACAAGGGAACAAAGGTGGAAGCCGAGTAGCCAAATGCAACAGAGATATTAGAAATCATTTTTAAGTGTCAGAGTAACTCACAAATTTAATGTACTATGAAGTAATGTGGTGGGTACAAATTCCTCACGCAGAGTTTCCAATGATAAAGTGCAAAAGGCTAAGGAACTTGTACCGCAGTTGATTGGCAGTTGATAGACGGGACCTACAAGCTTAGTCTCAATGTCCGTAAGCACAATTAGGTGAGTACAAACACACACACACACACACACATACACGCAGTTTCAAATGTAGATATGACAGAGCCCAATAGACTCAGAAACCTGTACATCAGTTGATTGGCAGTTGAGAGGCGGGACCAAAGAGCCAGAGCTCAACCCCCGCAAGCACAACTAGGTGAGTACACATACACACACACACACAACTTTCTTTCACAGACAGACATGCACGCTCCCACGTACACACAAACATACGTACACATTCACAAACACCAAATGCACAGTAATACACACATACACACACAAGCATACGCTCACACACACACACACACACACACACACACACACACACACACACACACACACACACACACACACACACAACACACACACCAGCGTCCACACGAAACATTTTGATTTAACAGCTTAACTAAGCGAGATAATGTGGTTTACGATCTGTCTTTATCCTTTAATTAACAACCATATGTCACAATTATGGAGAATTATCCACATTATATCTGCATTAATTGTGCTATGGCTGAGGTGAGAGCGCTCATAGAGTGCAATTATATTTTTATATATTTTCACTCATCGTGAATTTATATTACAATATATTCCCTGATTTTGTTATTAATATATATTCACTCATTAAATAAATAATAATGTATATTCACTTATTAAATATTAATATATATTCACTCATTAAATAAAAAATAATATATATTTACTTCTTATATATTCATTCATTAAATATTAATATATATTCACTCAACAAATAAATAATATATATATTCACTTCTTATATATTAATATATATTCACTCATTAAATAAATAATAATAATATATATTCACTCATTAAATATATAATAATATAAATTCACTAATTAAATATTAATATATTAATATATATTCACTCATAAATAATTATAACATATATTCACTCATTAAATATTAATATGTATTCACTCATCTATGTGTTTTGTGATGTAATTCTCAAGAGAGTTGATCATTCCCACAACATTAATTTTATTCGCTAATTATATACCTTATTTTCTCTTGGTCCCGTCTAATTCACAGTCGATTTCTCTTTTACTTATGTCAGTTTGTATTATTTTATTTTGTCTCCATTCTACATACCGTCTTTTCTATAACTTCTGCTGTTGTTGTTGTTGTTAAGATTCGCTACCTGGAACAAAGTTCCAAGTAGCACGGGCTATGGTGAGCCCGTAAAACCTTTGCTGCTGCTGCTTCTGTTCATTAATCTTTCTGTTTGTCTGTGCACTGTTATGACATCATCTTTTAAAAGCTTAATTTAATAATTTATTTGATTATATCGCCATCTTACGAAAAGTTTAATAATTTAATTTAGGATTTCTTTGTCCGTCTAACTTGAAAATTATCGATGAATTTTCATTTGAGTATATTTTTCTCTTCAGTATTTTATACCTGCCTGTTTAGTTTATCAATGGTATTTTATTATGTTTTAGTTCATAAGTTATTTATTTAATCAGTTGTCAAGCCGCTTTCACCTTCATCAATTGCGTTTCATGTTTTCTTTTCCAGCGCCAATGTGTGGTGATCCAGAGGGGAAATGCCCATTGTATCCTTCGGTCTTGTTCGGTATCCCAGGAGTTAGAGAGTTAGATATAACTGAAAACTCACACCCAGAAGTGACTCGAACCCATACTGCCAGGAGCAACGCAACTGGTATGTACAGTTGCGTTGCTCCTGGCAGTATGGGTTCGAGTCACTTCTGGGGTGTGAGTTTTCAGTTGCATATAGTCCTGGGGACCATTCAGGCTTGTTCGCATATATATATATATATATATATATATATATATATATATATATATATATATATATATATATATATATATATGTGTGTGTGTGTGTGTGTGTGTGTGTGTGTGTGTGTGTGTGTGTGTGTGTGTGTGTGTGTGTGTGTACTCACCTAATTGTGCTTGCGGGGGTTGAGCTCTGGCTCTTTGGTCCCGCCTCTCAACCGTCAATCAACAGGTGTACAGGTTCCTGAGCGTATTGGGCTCTATTATATCTACACTTGAAACTGTGTATGGAGTCAGCCTCCACCACATCACTTCCTAATGCATTCCATTTGCCAACCACTCTGACACTAAAAAAATTCTTTCTAATATCTCTGTGGCTCATTTGGGCACTCAGTTTCCACCTGTGTCCCCTAGTGCGTGTGCTCCTTGTGTTAAATAGCCTGTCTTTATCTACCCTATCAATTCCCTTGAGAATCTTGAATGTGGTGATCATGTCCCCTAACTCTTCTGTGTGTGTGTGTGTGTGTGTGTGTGTGTGTGTGTGTGTGTGTGTGTGTGTGTGTGTGTGTGTGTGTGTGTGTGTGTGTAAATCACGAAAATGTGATGAAAAATGTGACAGTGTCAGACCACGGAGGAAGAATTGAAACAGGAATTTCCTTAAGTACCTTCTTATATTAATGCATCTTCAGAAGGAATCGTATTCCTTCTGAAGATATATATATATTCTGAAGATAGTATATATATATATATATATATATATATATATATATATATATATATATATATATATATATATATATATATATATATAGATAGAAGCAATGTACAACTGAGATTACTTTATAAAACGCATTGAAATCACCAGAGAAATTTTCCATTGCTTGCACCTTGCTCCCGGAGCAGGACAACCAACACTAACATGGGGCCTACGGTAGGGAGCAAAGCTGCAAGCAGCTGTTCTGGAGACAACCACTCCAAGCACTCGACGTAGGCAAACAATAAACCATCCTTAATGATAGCTAATTTAGACATACGAATTGCACACTTTGTTATAATGGCGAAATTAGAATGTCTTTGGAATTATTAAAGAGCTTTTATTTTCGAGTGCGAGGCAAAAGGGGGAGTAGTTATTTAAAGCCTAATAATTACTTCTGCAGACATTAGTTAATTTTTCAACGTTGGCTCTTAGAAGATTAACAATAAATGTTGATATAATTATCGATGATAAATGTTGAGGTTCTGGACGATAAGGTCTAAACATAAGTCTTCATCATTTTCTCTCTGCAAGTCTTAATAATGCCTTGGGATCACTGGTTCAGCTGGTGGCTGACTTTCTTATGAGAAAGTTGCTCATGTAGTGTGTCAGACGAAAGTGTGTATGTCAGATTATGTTACTTCAGACGAATGTATTCTGAGTGTTGTAGTCTTCTACTGGGTGAGGCTGTGAGGATCTGTCTACTGGGTGAGGCTGTGAGGATCTGTCTACTGGGTGTGGCTGTGAGGATCTGTCTACTGGGTGAGGCTGTGAGGAACTGTCTATTGGATGTGGCTGTGAGGATCTGTCTACTGGGTGTGGGTGTGAGGATCTGTCTACTGGGTGTGGGTGTGAGGATCTGTCTACTGGGTGTAGCTGTGAGGATCTGTCTACTGGGTGTGGGTGTGAGGATCTGTCTACTGGGTGTGGCTGTGAGGATCTGTCTACTGGGTGTGTGTGTGAGGATCTGTCTACTGGGTGAGGCTGTGAGGATCTGTCTACTGGGTGTGGCTGTGAGGATCTGTCTACTGGGTGTGGCTGTGAGGATCTGTCTACTGGGTGTGGCTGTGAGGATCTGTCTACTGGGTGTGGCTGTGAGGATCTGTCTACTGGGTGTGGGTGTGAGGATCTGTCTACTGGGTGTGGGTGTGAGGATCTGTCTACTGGGTGAGGCTGTGAGGAACTGTCTATTGGATGTGGCTGTGAGGATCTGTCTACTGGGTGAGGGTGTGAGGATCTGTCTACTGGGTGAGGCTGTGAGGATCTGTCTACTGGGTGTGGCTGTGAGGAACTGTCTACTGGGTGTGGCTGTGAGGATTCAGCTTATGCTGAATTCATAGTATTGTGGTGTTCAAGTGAGAGTTATTTTTGTTTTTGTCAATGCAGGTGCTACATGAGCATATATCAATCATTACAGGTGATACATGAGCCTATATCAGTCATTACAGGTCCTACATGAGCCTATATCAGTCATTACAGGTCCTACATGAGCCTATATCAGTCATTACAGGTCCTACATGAGCCTATATCAGTCATTACAGATCCTACATGACCTATATCAGTCATTGCAGGTGCTACATGAGCCTATATCAGTCATTGCAGGTGCTACATGAGCCTATATCAATCATTACAGGTCCTACATGAGCCTGTATCAGGCATTACCAGGACGTGAATCTATGTAACAAGAATATATCCAGACCAACGGCCTCTTCCTGTCAATGGATTTAATACCAATATAGTTCCGTAGATTTAGCAAAGTATCTACGAAACACAAAGAAGTAAATATACATGATGTGGATGGCGGATGTAGACTCAAGATGAAGTAGAAGTAGAAGTAGACTATTATGGGAAAGACGCCCTGGGGTACAGAGATTGATCTTGAACTACACAGAATAGAAGTAATAATAATAATAATAATAATAACAAAAACAAGAACAACAATAGTATTGTTTTTACAAAGTCTACAAAGGAACATGTTACAGTCGTTACAGAGTAGGTACAGTAGTTGTGTATTACCTAAAGACTGTAATTACTCACATGATGTGAACGTTTCTTCAGCGCGGTGTTATTCTCTCTGCCCCCTCCCCCCTACCCCCCCTACCCCCCACCATCTCACCGAGCGGGAGATATTTAAATAAATATCCCCCCCCAGAGAATATTTTCTTCAGTCCATTCCCTGGATTTGCCACTTGGTAAAAAATACAACTGATAATTATACAAAATACAACAAATACAGCTTCTCCCCCCCTCCAGACACAAAGGAACCTAAGCAACCCACGTCCCCCTATCGAGGCACAGGCGTAGACAAACGTTAATATTACGGAACTGTATATTTTTACTCATACGTCGCATTTCTAACGGATTAGTTGGGATTGCGTAAAAATTACGACGTGAGAGAACTGCGTGATTCGTGTGGACGCTCACCCCCCCCCTCACACCTCGAGGAGTAACTTGAGTGACTGAATGACTGGCACAGAGAGAGAGAGAGAGAGAGAGAGAGAGAGAGAGGAGAGACGAGAGAGAGAGAGAGGAGAGAGAGAGAGAGAGAGAGAGAGAGAGAGAGAGAGAGATAAAGCAGACAGTGGGTGCTCTATACGAGGAAAAGACGCCAAACAAAACGTTCAGGTGAGAGAGTTCAAACTAACGGGGTCTGTAATGTAATGACAGGTCTTGCCACCAAATAAGAAAAATACGCCAATGTCCTTATTTCATTTCCCCAGCGTCCGTTTCTTAATGGATCGTTTTCTTTGCGATCACCTGCCATCAGGTTGACTATATTTTATGTTTCTAATAATTCTAATTTATATTTCAAATGTTTGAGAACATCCGTCACCGAGGTGAAGGTAGTGACGGTGCGTTGGTCCAGCGAGCAACCGCACGCACACGCACACGCACACCGTGAGCGATGCACACGCAACCAACTCAGGGGGGGGGAAGGGTGTGCACTACCCCCCCAATCCTGCATTTCCTGCAGATTAATGCTAAGACCTTGACAATTAGCCCTTATTTTTTTTGGGGGGAGGGGGGTAGTTTATCTAAGAGAAAGATAACATTAATAATAAAAGCAACAATGACATCTACGGCTTCTGTGTTTTTTTGTGTCTGTGTGTGTGGGGGGGGGGGGCCTAGGGGACGGGGTAAGAACTCTATAAGACGAGAAGGATAACAGTGCTAACAAAAGCCACAATGGCATCTACAAAACAAAACAAGGACTCACAAAAGCAATTACCCGTGAACTTTACACTTGCGGGTGGGCGCTAGTGGGCGAAAGTTCTTCACCACATCTGGAATTCCATTGTTTGAGGTGTCGTGGGGGTAATTAAGAAGAGGTGAAGGTGACACGCTTTCTGAATATTGGATATATATATATATATATATATATATATATATATATATATATATATATATATATGTATATATATATATGTATATATATATATATATATATATATATACATATATATATATATATATATATATATTATATATATATATATATATATGTATATGTATATATAACCTTTAAATAAGTCTGAGTGCCTTCATTTCTATTAACCCACCACTTCATTTCCCCCCCCCCCCCCCCCCATCACCACACAAGTGGAAGATGGTACCGCATGAGTCGGGCTGTAAGAAATACTGGTGCATCAGTAAAGGAATATACTACAAGAAGGAGCTGTGGAAGCCACCTCCACCTCCCACAACTTTAAGACCACATTCGATACGTCTGAATGGCTACGTTATATGACGGTCAGCAGGCGGGAGTCTAGAAGAGTTAGATCCCACTAGAATGCAGGTTGGCGTTCAATCCCCCCCTCCCCCCCCCCACCACTTCCCATGCCAAATCCTTATCCCTTTCCCAGTGCTATATAGTCGTAATGGCTTGGTACTTTCCCCTGATAATGTCTTTCCCATCTCTTCATAACAACACTGCATGTTGTGCTTGTATGAGGTAACTCCCCCCCCCACCCCCCCCCCCTCATACTAGCAGGCTAGCAAACGTAACATAATGAAAATAGCTCTACATTCACGGCTCATTTTAATACACCTTCACGTAATTACTAGCAGATCAGAGGAAAATACGCTAATAGATCATTAGACACATTTAAGTATACTATTTTTTTTGTATCCCGCGGGCTGCAGGTGATTTATTTTTGGTTACATTATTTTGGTATAATTATAGAAATCAGGCAATTTTCTCGTATACCTTTGACAGGGAAATCGAGGAGCCTTTATTACTCCTTTATTTAGAATTCCTCGTACTTAATCCCTAAGGTAAAGCATAACTTTAGAGACAAAGGGTCGTCCTTCATTCAGGGTGGGCAGGGGGAGGGAGGGAGGGAGGGAGGGTAGGTGATAGGGAGGGAGGGTAGGTGATAGGGAGGGAAGGAGGGAGAGCTGAGGGAGGGGGGGGGAGAGAATGGGGTGAAAGGGGAGGTAATATTGTGTCTGCGTCTAGGGAGACAATAGATTGCATTGTACCCCCACCGTGCTCAGTTATTCGCAATGGAGAATCGGACACCCCTCACAAACCTCCTCCCTCCCTCCTCTTCCTCTACACACACACGCAAACACCCTGGCACACTTGCACACTTACACACACACACACACACACACACACACACACACACACACACACACACACACACACACACACACACACAACTAGGTGAGTACGCAGGTATCTTCAGCATCAACAGTGATTCACCGAAAAAAAATCCTCCTTGACTCATCTTAAAGTTCTAGGACAAAATGATACCGACCAAACAGGAAAGAAAGGGTTGGGCACCCTAAATCTTGGTTGAGTGTCAGAAAACATCAGAGACTGTTCTTCATAAAAGACTCCAATGCAAACTAGAGAAGCTGTTGACCAAACCACACACTAGAAAGTGAAGGGAACGTCGTCGTCCCTTCACTTTCTGGTGTGTGGTTTGGTCAACATATTTAAGCCACTATATTGCGACTCCTCGTCTCTATAGAGAAGCTGAATGGAGTTTCGGGAAGAATGCTCTGCTGGGTGAAGGCATACCTTTCAGTAAGGAGACAAGAGTCACCGTTTAAGGAGGTTATTGACCTAATAGTGGAAATAAGTTCACACTTATCAATGTTTTCTGATTATTTTTGAGAAGGATCAGAACGGAGGAGGACTCTAATACACTGCAAAATGAACCACTCTTTAAAGAGTGGGTTTGAGTAATGACTGCTGAGCTATAGCTCAAACAAATGAAGAGTTATGAGGATTGGAGGAGTGAAAAGACCTCAAATACACAACAGAATGAACGAAAAGCAACTCTAGAAAAATAGAATGACTCTGATGAAGACATAACTCAAATCGAACACCAGAGGACCAACAGAATGTCTACGGCATATGCTAAACTGGCCAACGGTCAGACAGCCTTCGAGAACTTGGACAAAAAGCCCTTCTGAGCGCTATGCAACATACACGAGACCCCCTCTTGAGCATGCAGCCCCCTGGATTGAATCTGACATGTGTGAGGACTGACATGTGTAGAAAATCTTTGGTAAATAGACCTCACCACACCTGAGGAAAGAGGAAACATAGCCAGCATGATTAGATTCTCAGGAAAAGTGACCAAGAAGACACAGACGCAAGTCATTATGAAGAGCAGTAGAACGATGGATGTGAAGAGCAGTAGAACGAAGGATGTGAAGAGCAATAGAACGATGGAATATAAATGAAAACTACAGACACATAAATGAATCACAGACATGCTAAAATAAGAAACTTATTCAGGATGTAAATAAATACAATTTATTAAATGAGGATGTTGTCGATGCCAATTGAATTCACAGTTTAAAAGGTAAACATGATACGAAACACGATTGAAACCGCCAGTGAGTGCACACTAACAACAACAACAACAACAACAACAAGGCGGCGTCACATTGACACCATCACAACTGCGCCACAACCTAACCAACACCCAAGCTACGCCGACTTTAGCACCAGGATATCAACACCACCATATTGAAAGCATCAACCTAGTATCAAAATCAACACCTACACGCCAGAAGAACAAACATAACAGAAGCACTATATGTCAACTACCTTCACAGGAGCATTGCCTCCCATAACTATACATCAGCACGGGGTAGAAATAGCCTAAGCTACTCTATTCCTTTGAGATATATTGCTTTCTTGTTTCAATAAACGTATTTGAACTTGATCAGCACTGACCTCGACAGAACCATTACACAGGGACCTACACCACATCAACAGAACATCACCCGCACACCTAGCTCAACAGTAATATTAGTAACATCAGCAAACAGCCTCTCAAACATCTGAACAGCGCTCCATAACACGCAGAAGCGACAACACATGGAGTTTACAAGTGTCATTTACATTTACAGTACAGGAGTGTTGCACATAGAAGTTAGTGGATTTACAAATAAGGTAATTGAATTAAAACAAAAAGTTCCAAACAAAAAACTGCAGATCAAGTATGCAAAGAAAGTCGTCTTTCCCAGAAACTACCAGACGGTGAGAATTGAATAACAAACCAAGGAATGACCTTGATGAATGGCCTTTAACTTTATGAGAGGAAAATTCGTGATGAAAAAGCTAATGCTGGTAAAGTTAGTTATATGTAGCGTATCTAACACACTTCGATCATAATAATGTGTGATGTCTTGGACAGCCTGACACCAAACACGGTGATATCTTCCTTTCGTCTCATGCAGTGACTGATCAGTCGTATAAGACCATGCGATAACCTCATTATGTCCGACATCTTGATAAGTCTGACGTGCCCAAGAACGCCTATACATCTTTGACACTGTGCCAATAGTGAGCCAGACAGGTATATGAGTGATGCGTCCCACCGCTGTGCTCCTTACTCTGTGCGGTGTTCCGTTCCGGATTATTAAATATTGTGTTTGGTATTCCGCGATTGATATACCCTTTCGTGTTGTGCTTGGTGGTCACAAATGTTTGTTTTTTGTTTGCTATTCGTGACAGTCGAAGTCATTCCATTCGATATTGCGTCACTTCGTCTCATATTGTGTCGTTCTTACTCTTGATGTTGGGTTCAGTACTTTAAGCTGCCTCTTTAGTAATACTTTTAATACACAGATAGCAATTACACTAAGGTGATGTATCAGTGAGGAAATCCGTATGAGCCGTGATGAGGATTCGAATCTATGTGGTGAGTGTTCCCTCACCACATAGATTCGTGGCCTGGTTGTCTGGGGCACGTGCGTAGGACTACCCACCCCATAGGTTCGAATCCTCATCACGGATCCTACGGATTTTCTCAATGTTCTTAATATTCTGATCTGTTTAACGTCTTTTTTTTTCTCCCTTTCCAAAATCCAGCTCCGTGAACTACGCAAGGCACGGTTTCGTGTTTTTTTGCAAGCGTTCCACTACGTTCCATGTGGTGGTAGTGTTCCACTATGTTCCATGTGGTCCATACGGCGTTCCGCGCCGTTCCGTTGTGTACCGTCCGTAGCGTTCCGGCGCACGGCTCCTGGGGGAGAACCACCTTGATAATATCGGGTTTCTTACCTCACCCTAGTAGGACTAATACGTGGTATGGCTTCCATGTTGTTGTCGTTGTTGTTGTTGTTGTTGTGTAATTACCTAAGTGTAGTTACAGGATGAGAGCTACGCTCGTGGTGTCCCGTCTTCCAATACTCTTTGTCATATAACGCTTTGAAACTACTGACGGTTTTGGCCTCCACCACCTTCTTCCCTAACTTGTTCCAACCGTCTACCACTCTGTTTGCGAAAGTGAATTTTCTTATATTTCTTGAGCATCTGTGTTTAGCTAGTTTAAATCTATGTGTGTGTGTGTGTGTGTACTCACCAAATTGCCTAATTGTACTCACCTAATTGTGTGTGTGTGTGTGTGTGTGTGTGTGTGTGTGTGTGTGTGTGTGTGTGTGTGTGTGTGTGTGTGTGTGTGTGTGTGTGTGTGCACGCGTGCGTGCGTATGCATGCGTGTGTGTGCATCGATGTCCTCTCCCTCTCGAACGAGTGCCTGTGAGAGCACGTACATCAGAACACTAACACACACTCACCCGCTTCCATTCCCCCACTCATAACTAATATACAACTTAACTATAGCGGTAATCTTTTGTTAAAATCTTAATCAAATGTTGAGATTACGTTATTAAATCTTAATAAAAACGTTGTGGTTACGTTGATAAAACGTCGTGATATCGTTGACAAAACGTTGTGATTACGTTGAT
>WNGS01163555.1:10878233-10889408 GCA_020271785.1 Procambarus virginalis
AAAACGTCGTGATATCGTTGACAAACGTTGTGATTACGTTGATAAAACGTTCATATTACGTTGATAAACCGTTCATATTACGTTGATAAAACGTTCATATTACGTTGATAAACCGTTCATATTACGTTGATAAACCGTTCATATTACGTTGAAAACCCGTTCATATTACGTTGATAAAACGTTGTGATTACGTTGATAAAACGTTCAGATTACGTTGATAAAACTATGTTTATGCCGGGGGAGCTGATCCTAGACCCCCTGACAGTGATGTGGGTTAACTTGTAGACCAATTGGCCACCGGCCTTGATGCTGAAAGTAACTTACTTTAATAAGGTCATCTTGCTGATAAGGACCAGGATGTCTGTCTCACCACACCCCCAGCAACCGCACCACCAGGCTCGACCTTTCTCACCACCACTACACCACCGGTTCTACCACAAACCGGGCTCCACTCTATCCAGGGAAACTCTACTACAAAGGATTTAAAGATTAATCCAGACCTTTACAAACAAAGGTGAGAACAGAAAAGTAGATTTGGTTAATCAACTAAAAAAAAGTATATTGTATACTCTCAATTATATTGAGAGTAATTTTGTATATTGGATATTGTATTACTCGTCTGACTGTTCGAGGTTGGAGGCCAGACCCCAAGCTTTGCAGCGATTGGTATTTGTTCGCAGGTGATCTTAGGCGGGTCGGGGTCGACCCCCCTTGACCTTCCTTTGCATAAAATGGCAAATGATACTAATTTCCAATTTCGCTAAATACTAGACTCCATCGCCGCTAAGATTCATCTAGCATATTACTGTCTACGCGGATATTAAGTGTTAGTATATCTTACTTATATCTTATCTTTATTGGTGAAGATAGTGTGTAGTTAAGATGGTTACGGTGATGGCAAGAAAGTGGTGAATGGTAGGGAAGATGGTGAAGGTAGGGAAGGTGGTGAATGGTAGGGAAGATGGGGAATGGTTGGGAAGATGGTGAATGGTAGGGAAGGTGGTGAATGGTAGGGAAGATGGTGAATGGTAGCGAAGGTGATAATAGCTCTAGAGAAGGGTACCCGGGGTTGCCCTGATAGTGAATACAGTTACAGTGATGAAGACAGCGTGTAGTTAGGAGGGTTACAGTTGTGTGTAGTTAAGCTGTGGCCTCCATCACCCCACGAACAACGGCTGGTATCCCCACTAGCCTTATTATATCCATTACAGTGTGCCCTTCACGTGAGTGTCTGGGCCCACGTCACAGAGAACAAGTCTTTGGCCAGAGACACACACACACTAACTCGCCGCTCCTCTACTCACAGTAATGTTTTCTTCAGACTAAATAATCTTCTGGCGCGTCAAAACTTACGATAAATCCCATTGCCGGTGGTAGTATTGGAAGAAATAGTATAAGTATTAATTGAAGTAGTAGTAGTAGTAGTAGTAGTAGTAGTAGTAGATGAAATAACAATAGATATAGTAGTAGATAGCGTGCTGTTTCCTTGTGGTGATTGCGAGGATCAACGTCCCCGCGGCCCGGTCTGTGACCAGGGCCTCCTGGTTAGTGGTCTGGTCAACCAGTTTGTTGGATGTGGCTGCTCGCAGCCTGACATATGAATCACAGTCTGGTTGATCAGGTATCCTTTGGAGGGTGTTAGTAGATAGAAGAAAGAGTAATCATACTAGTAGCCATTAGAGATAATTGTTGAAAGCTGCAATATCTTTAGGGAGACGTTCAACACTAGTCCTTTGATGCAACATTCATCAACCGCCGTTCCTTCCCATTTCTCCCTTCCCATAGTGTGAGCTGGAGGGAATGGAGGGATGGAAGGGGGTCTGAAGGGAAAGGAGGGGGGGGGGTCTTCTCTGCACTGCTCTCCAGATGACGTTGTAATTAAAATTAATTTCGTTTCCCATAGCAAATTAATCCATTTCTTTCCCCCTTTTCCTTCATCTATTAGCTTTCTCTTCCTCCCCTCTTCCCCTCCTCCCCCCTTCCCCCTCTGTATCTCTCTTTCTCTCTCTCTCTCTCTTTTTTCTCTCTCTCATTTCCTCGCGGGTGATTACCCGGCACAATACACACCTGCCACTTTGTCTCAAGTGATGACCCACAAACCCAGACAGGAGGCTCCTGGGGCAGTCGACGTGACACCTAAATGCCAAGCACCAGTGATCGAGGTCAGTGCCGTGAGAGGGGAGAGGGGGAGAGGCAGTGCCAGGAGAGGGGAAGAGGCAGTGCCAGGAGAGGGGAAGAGGCAGTGCCAGGAGAGGGGAGAGGCAGTGCCAGGAGAAAGGGGAGCGGCAGTGCCAGGAGAGGGGAGAAGCAGTATTAGGAGAGGGGGAGAGACAGTGCCAGGAGAGGGGGAGAGGCAGTACCAGGAGAGGGGGAGAGGCAGTGCCAGGAGAGGGGAGAGGCAGTGCCAGGAAAGGGGGAGAGGCAGTACCAGAGAGGAAAGAGGCAGTACCAGGAGAGGGGAAGAGGCAGTACCAGGAGAGGGAAGAGGCAGTACCAGGAGAGGGGAAGAGGCAGTACCAGGAGAGGGAAGAGGCAGTACCAGGAGAGGAAAGAAAGGAGGGAAGATCACTATCAGGAGAAAGCGCCAAGTCATTACGACAATGGCAATGACTACGTAGCATTTGGAAGGGGATCAGGATAAGAATTTGAGATGGGACAAGGGGCAGAATGATACCCAAACACTCGGAAGGTCAGGGATTGAACGCCGATCTGCATAAAGTGAGATGCGATGGGAAAGCACTGCAACATCCGGAGAAACCCAGCAACGTAACACCGGGATTCTCCCCCAAGGGGATGAAGACATGGCTGCCAGAAGCTGATGAAGTTCTCAAAGGCGCCGAAGCATGCCAGAGGAAAAGGACGAGAGTGGTTGCCCTCTAGACAGTCGTATAGCCTTAAGCCCTTAACGCCGGCCCATACACGCGGCCGAGTGACGAGGTGGCCACGCCGAGCCACAAGGGAGATACTGGGCTCAATAAAGAGAGTATCTGACAACCGGGTAAATAATGATTGCAGACAATGCAAGACTGGTGAGAAGGGTGCAAGGACCGAACAGGACTGCACAATAGGAGGAACTAGACCGGCTGCAGGTATGGGAGGACAAATGGAGTTAAATCCCCCTAAACGCCAAGTAATGAGGTTTGGGTGAGGGAAGAGGATGCCAGAAGGACAATACGCTACACCTGGGAGGCAGTTGCAGCTATATAAGGAAAAAAAAGGTCAAAGTACCTGGGAGTGGAGGTAACATCAGTGTTAGCGCAGGAGGCATCCATCATCACAACAACCTCATCAACACAACTAGCAAAAAACAGGCCTAAGAATGCTTTTCAAAATTAACTCGGTGATGTGCGGTTAGAATATTTCGCTCAAGCTAAGGCCCAATCACCTGTGGCCAAGTTCCACCCTCAGGACTCTACACATAACGTCTTCAGCATACAAATATCTGAACACATGTTTGTATGCCAAGAACAACATACAAACATCTGAACACATGTTTGTATGCCAAGCACAGCATACAAACATCTAACGAAACAGGCAATAACAAGAAACAGCACAATAAGAAAGGACTTTAAAACAAGTCAAATCAACGATCTAACTAACAAAGCACAAGACTTACCGGAACAAGGCAATTCAACTGAGATTAATTTGAGATGGCATCTCTTTAATAACAAGATGAGGCCACACAACCCAGTACCTTGTGAGGTCTCATCTCAAACAGCACCTCAGCTTCCCTACTGGGAAGATGAGATGCCGTTTCTTCTCATCTTTCCACAGAGGCACATACGACAACGGGAAATGATGGAGAATAATATTGTGATAAAGTATAGCTCAAGAAAGATAAAGGTAAAGAGGGGTAAAGTCAGAATGAATGAGGAATTGGGAAAGCCTGAGGAGGCGTTAGAGAAGGCAGAACAGGTATGGAACCAGGTTTGAACATGGTGGTGGCTACTGGAATATGGAAAGGGAAATTGCACTATTGCGGGGCTCCTGAGGTCGACAGGTGTGGAGCCCTGAGGTCGACAGGTGTGGAGCCCTGAGGTGGTCTAGTGAAGAACGACTTGCAACACCACAGCATCACAACCACCCTACCCCCAACCCTCCAACACCACAACCCCCCACCACCCACAACACCCACAACCCCCCACCCCCACCCACAACACACACAACCCCCCTCCGTTACAAGGCAGGATACAGAGACCCAAAAGTCATCGTCCCACCTGCACGATGTTGCTTAATTAACAGGTAAAACACATCGATATGCAAATCGGTTCTCGAAACCGTAATTTTGGTCTTTAGTCAGACAATACCGACAAGCGCGACTACGTCCCAGACCAATATCGATGAGCCAACTCGAACAGGAAAGGAAATTATCAGCAGAAAGCGCTAAGCCAGTATGACTTTGTCGCACTTTGAATGTATTTGAGGATAAGAGACAGGTCATCAAGTTCTTCGTTTAATCCAGGTCATCATTTTGCAAGTTCTTCGTTTAATCCAGGTCATCATTTTGCAAGTTCTTCGTTTAATCCAGGTCATCATTTTGCAAGTTCTTCGTTTAATCCAGGTCACTAACTTACATCTCCCCCACAAGCCTGTGACCCAAGTTTCCGTTGAATGTCTGAAGTTTGATGTTCCTCGCTTTGAATGTTGTTTTTCTGTTTGTTGTATATCGTATAATCTTGTGTGTGTGTGTGTGTGTGTGTGTGTGTGTGTGTGTGTGTGTGTGTGTGTGTGTGTGTGTGTGTGTGTGTGTGTGTGTTCGCGCGTGCGTGTCTGTCGCCACTTTTATTCCGATGTGATGACACAGACTTAAAATCTAATAGGTGATGTTTCACCTGACGTAATGGGTTGTTGCAGCTGGCAAAGCTTGCAATAGTCTCCTAGAGTGTGTAAACCAGCGTTGCCAGATCCCAATTCATCACCGCTCGCTCGGGGCCAGTTTTTGTACCACAGACGCACGCATAACTTCCAGCATGAACAGAATGTTACAGAGAATTGTAAGTTCTTTTTTTTTAGTCTGTCTATTTGGCACAGTGTTTTAATGAGAACCGTTACAATGCCGCAGTCATCCTAAAGTAGAACTCATGTATTAACTAAAACAAGTTCGAACACGGCTTAATAATTTGAATTATCAGTACAGGCGCCTGTGAAAATTATCTATTGATTACGTCCTTAAGAATGTACAAAAAAGAATTATAGAATTATAGAAAAAGGTACACAGAATTATAATAATTAACTTTCGAGTGCACTTGCTCTAGCATTCGGCTCCTGATTTTACGACTCGGTATCTACAATTAAAAAAAAAATAAATGTTTTAAGACATTTGAAGAGGCAATTTTTAGTGAGTCTGAGAACGAAAATCACCGGAATGCCACAATACTTCCAGTGGTGAATAATTAAGAAACTCTCCGGCCAGCTCGAAATTTAAAAACATCACAAAGAACTTATATAAACACATAAAAACGTAACTGATGCTTATATTTCCCAATTAGTGGCCCCTATTTGGTGGGCTGGAGTGATAAGCCATGCGTGTGAAGCCCCACCTGAGGGGGGCTGACTGATGCGTCGACCTTGGTGGTGGTGGTGGTGATGGTGATGATGGTGGTGGTGGTGGTGGTGGTGATGGTAGTGGTGATGGTGGGGTGGAGGTGGTGGTGCTTCCAGGCGTTCACTGTCTCCCCGACTAAAGACAAAACAGTATGGCCGATTTCCAGTGTGAAATTGTATGCATAAACTTCCAGCAAAGGCTGTCAGATGACAGCCATTCCTACACCTCATACACAAACACTTTTTTCACGAGCTAATACAGAGGCAGATACACTTATTCTAGAGGCAGATATATATATATATATATATATATATATATATATATATATATATATATATATATATATATATATATATGTCGTACCTAGTAGCCAGAACGCACTTGTCAGCCTACTATGCAAGGGCCGATTTGCCTAATAGGCCAAGTTTTCATGAATTAATTGTTTTTCGACAACCTAACCTACCTAACCTAACCTAACCTAACTTTTTCGGTTACCTAACTTAACCTAACCTATAAAGATAGGTTAGGTTAGGTTAGGTAGGGTTGGTTAGGTTCGGTCATATATCTACGTTAATTTTAACTCCAATGAAAAAAAATTGACCTCATACATAATGAAATGGGTAGCTTTATCTTTTCATAAGAAAAAAATTAGAGAAAATATATTAATTCAGGAAAACTTGGCTTATTAGGCAAATCGGGGCTTGCATAGTAGGCCAAAAAGTGAGTTCTGGCTACTAGGTACGACATATATATATATATATATATATATATATATATATATATATATATATATATATATATATATATATATATATATATATATATGTGTATATATATATATATATATGTCGATTTGCGTATCTGTCAATCTGTCTGTCTGTCTCTATCAATCTGATAATGGGCAGAGGATCGGTTTATTCAGGCCAGATTAAGCAGTCACGGGAAGACCCTCTCCCTTTCTGACCCTCCCTATTCTACGGTGTTCCCTTTCAGTTACCCTTTTCTCCGCTCTAACCTCTTCCCTCCCCTCCAGGAAACACATAAACACGGCCAGTTTCCCATCCCTGCCTTCAGTTCCCTTCCCTCCAAACCTGCCTTCATTTCTCCACCCTAACTCTGCTTTCATCCCTTCCCTTCAACCCTGCCTTCATTCCTTCCCACCAACTCCGCTTTCATTCTGTCCCTCCAAGAAATATATATATACACATTGTCAGTCATACTAACGAGACCAGTAATGTGTGTGTGTTATCTACGAATGTATTTTCGTGCACATCGACAAGATTGCTCGAGGTGGACTTTACTTAATGAGTTCGTAAGTTGAGTAGCCATGCGTTAGTGACTAGCCTAAAGTGGTCTTAAGGCGCCTCCAGACACTCATCTCAAGAATCTCCAGTCAGAACAACTCTGGTAAATATTCTTCGTTGCTCCAACGAAAATCTTCACTGCAAGTCTAAATCCTCACCGTATAATATCTAAGATTTATGAGCTTATTCTTCGAGCCGAAATGAAAATCCTAATGACCGGTGTTGCAGCGCATATGCCAACTACTAGCAAGCAAGAGAAGATTATTTCCTGCATAATACTATTTATAAACTCGAGTGCAAAGAGAAAATATAGTTGTTTTGGGTTTGCTGGGTAATTCTCCAAGCTAAGGTATAATCGTGGAAACACTAGAATATATCATTACACGCTCTTTGATGCCTTGCGCTACAGTTCACAGGGCAAATGTTGCTCACTGTTCGCACAGAATATTTTACAACCCGGATTCCTGGCAGAAAATATTAGAATAGACTTAGTTGGATGCAGGCGATGAGTCACAGTAACGTGGCTAAAGTACGACTTGAGAATGGTCCAGGACGGACCGAAACGTCGTCGTCCCTTCACCTTCTAGTGTGTGGTCTGGTCAACAGACTTACTTGGATATTATCCTCCTCTGTGCTGCATTGTGAGAGGGTGAAAAATGCCTTTAAACTGTCTATAAACTATTAAGCCCAAACTAAAGAGTGCAAATGCCATCATCAGAGAGAAAATTAAAACTAAGACGACACTCAACCCAGCCAGACACTCACTCAAGATTTACACAACTACGAAATGTTTCTCCGACTCCTCGCTAGTATACATCTTTCACGCCTTCGTGAGAAGAGCCCCTTGGCGGACCTTCCTTTCTATAAACCGCAAAACCGTGTGCAGATGTTACTGATCCCAAGCTGGGTGATGATATTCTTTTGATAGATGCTGAGGAAGCAATCAGGTGGTCGGGATGAGCACCTGTCAGAGCATGTCAGCTTCACCCTCATCAATCATGGGCTGTCCGACACCGGCGGGGTTCGAACGGTACAGCTTGCCAGTGTGATTTTCCACACACACACACACACACACACACACACACACACACACACACACACACACACACACACACACACACACACACACACACACTATCTATTATTCACACACACTACTATTCCTGTAGTAACAGGAATTGATAAAATCGATAGGGAAGATTTCCTGAGACCTGGAACTTTAAGAACAAGAGGTCATAGATATAAACTAGCTAAACACAGATGCCGAAGAAATATAAGAAAATTCACTTTCGCAAACAGAGTGGTAGACGGTTGGAACAAGTTAGGGAAGAAGGTGGTGGAGGCCAAGACCGTCAGTAGTTTCAAAGCGTTATATGACAAAGAGTGCTGGGAAGACGGGACACCACGAGCGTAGCTCTCATCCTGTAACTACACTTAGGTAATTACACTTAGGTAATTACACACACACACACACACACACACACACACACACACACACACACACACACACACACACACACACACACACACACAGCTCCTCGCAGCCAAGCGGACAGCGCATAGGAGCTGTAGGCCAAAGGGCCCGAGTTCAATTCTCCGTAGTGGCAGAAACAAACGGGTTGAGTTTCTTTCACCTAATGCTTCCATTCACCTAGCAACAAATATGTACCTGGGAGTTAGACGGCTGCTACGGGCTGCTTCTTCCTGGTGGTGAGTAACAAAAAGAAAGCCTGGTCGAGGAACAGGCCGCGGGGACGCTAAGCCCCGAAATCATCTCAAGATAACCTCAAGATGTCAAACCCTTATAACAATAGAGCTCTACACGTCAGAACAAATATGAGTGCCTGCTTGACACTTGGTGGAAAGTTTAATGTCTCAGTTGGGAGGGTTGGGAACTAACGGGCCTGTGAGATGCTGTCCTCGGTGAACGAGAAAAGAAGGAGGTGTTCAAGACGCCTTATAGCTCTTCATCCTCCCACAGACTACAGATGCCGCCTGGTTTCATCTCCGCACCTACACGTGAAGAAATATGTTGACCAGACCACACACTAGAAGGTGAAGGGACCTTCGGTCCATTCTTGACCATTCTCAAGTCGATTGTGTGTGGTCCATCCATCCTGGACCATTCACAATCGACTTGAGAATGGTCCAGGATGGACCGAAACGTCGTCGTCCCTTCACCTTCTAGTGTGTGGTCTGGTCAACATACTTCAGCCACGTTATTGTGACTCCTCGTCTGCATTTGAAGAAATATTTCAAGAACGACTAATATAATATCGCCTGAAGGGAATTATTCATCCAGCAAACAGCTTAGGTCCTTTTTTTTTTATTTTTTTTTCATGCAGATGCTTATCAATGGCCACTCAAACACTGTCAAAAATACTTAGTTGATAACTTACGAATTTATTTAGTTTATATTCTACCACAGACATGGTCATTCATTAATACAATGCTAACCAACATATACATTTCCGTCTGTCTTCCACGGACAAAATGTATATAAGCTGGTTAGCATTGTATAAATGAATGGTAAAGTCTTATGCGTGAAAGATGTGTGTAATGGAGTAGCAGATCTGCAGGAGAGAACAGAATTATCAGGAGAAAGCGCCAAGCCATTACGACTATACATAGCACTTGCAAGGGATTCGGATAAGGATTTGGGATAGGACGGGGAGTAAGGGATATGGTGTCCAATCACTTGAACGGTCGGGGATTGAACGCCGACCTGCATGAAGCGAGATCTAGCTGGATACTTGACATTATTGGGAATTACTGTTAACAAAAAGATAGCATTGCTGACAATTTGTGCTGACGTCAGACCTGGGCTACACGCATGAGCTGTGTTCAAAGCTTGATGCAGGTTTGACTCTCCTGATGCAAAAGTTTCTATCATTATCATATTCCTGTCTATCAATTATGCTCTCAATGATGTATGTTCCATGTAAGCCAGAGATTATGCAAATATCTATGAATTCATTATTATTGTTATATTTTGTCCACAAAAATTTATTTATTAAAATGTTTACTTATTATTCTATTAATTTTCATTCTTTGTCAATACATGTCACAACTGTACGAAATATGTAATGACTTTATGTCTTAATTTCTCTCGTTATACAAGAACGACGACTCAGAACGGTAACAGGTTTTAATAATGTATGTTATTGTTTTTATGACTGTAAGTAATGATTAATGTCTTCGTTGTATTTTCATTCCTTATTATATCATAATATAATGAATAATGTTAATTATTACAATTGTACTGTTATTTTCCTTTGTATAAATTAATATTTACTTGAATAATGTAAACCAAGTCGTTTATTGTTATCAAAAATTTGAGTAAAGTTGTGGGTTGACTAATTAAATGATAGACTGTTTGAGTAATTGATTGATAGCGGAAGAACGCTTCAAATTCTAAGCCTTCCTTGTCACAATAGTGGACTCCCAGAGTGAAGGCTCTCCACACCCAGCTCTTTACCCCCCCCCCCCCCCCCCCTCCCCCCCCCCCAGCTCTTCACCCCAACCCCCAAGCTCTTCTCCTCAAGCCCCATTGTTCCCCCTGATCATTAGTCCTTATCGATATTCAGGTGATAGCCATTCCGTCTCTCCCTAATTAGCGTTGCCTGACGCGTCCTTATACGGGGCATCCTGAAGCCACACGCTCACTTCTTTGGCACTCACGCTGCACTATTCACACTCACACTTACATATTCACACACTTACACACTCACACTTACATATCCACACACACACTCACACTTATATATTCACACACTTACACACTCACACTTACGTATTCACACACTTACACACTCACACTTACATATTCACACATTACACACTTCTCCAGACGCATACAGAACGTGCAGTGTGTTCATACACACTTACGTATGCGTGTATAAATGTGTAGTGTTATATATATATGGTTGTACAGGTACACACTTATATATATGGTTGTACAGGTACACATAAACGTGTCATACACACATATACAAATAAAACATGCTATTTACGCGCATACACAATAAGAATTAATAGGAGACATGATTACCACATATAAAATTCTCAGCGAATTGATAGAGTAAATAAACACAGACTATTTAGTACTTATGGACTCTCACAAGGGAACAAAGGTGGAAGCCGAGTAGCCAAATGCAACAGAGATATTAGAAATCCTTTTAAGTGTCAGAGTAACTCACAAATTTAATGTACTATGAAGTAATGTGGTGGGTACAAATTCCTCACGCAGAGTTTCCAATGATAAAGTGCAAAAGGCTAAGGAACTTGTACCGCAGTTGATTGGCAGTTGATAGACGGGACCTACAA
>WNGS01163555.1:10923092-10940592 GCA_020271785.1 Procambarus virginalis
TCTCTCCCTCTCCCTCACTTCCTGTGTTGCGTGCCGGGGAGTCCGGATTAAGGAGCGAGACAGATGAGGTTGAGACGTGATACGCCGCTCTCCGACGGTGGTTTGCTAACACCAATTACTACCCGATGAGTCTGTCTCGGGCTATTACGACGCCGACAGGAGACTCTGGGGCGCTCCTGTGGCTTAACCTATCTGTATACACACACAGACACACACACACACACACACACACACACACACACACACACACACACACACACACACACACACACACACACACCACACCACACACACAGGAATGCAGGAATGGTCGAACAAATGGCTGTTAGAGTTTAACCCAAGCAAATGTAATGTAATGAAGATAGGGGTAGGAAGCAGGAGACCAGATACAAGGTATCATTTGGGAGATGAAATACTTCAAGAGTCAGAGAGAGAGAAAGACCTGGGGGTTGATATCACGCCAGACCTGTCCCCTGAAGCTCATATCAAGAGGATAACATCAGCAGCATATGCCAGGTTGGCTAACATAAGAACGGCCTTTAGAAACTTGTGTAAGGAATCTTTCAGAACATTATATACCACATATGTCAGACCAATCCTGGAGTATGCGGCTCCAGCATGGAGTCCCTATCTAGTCAAGCATAAGACTAAACTGGAAAAGGTTCAAAGGTTTGCCACCAGACTAGTACCCGAGCTGAGAGGTATGAGCTACGAGGAGCGACTGCAGGAATTAAACCTCACTTCGTTGGAAGACAGAAGAGTTAGGGGGGACATGATCACCACATTCAAGATTCTCAGGGGAATCGACAGGGTTGATAAAGACAGGCTGTTAACACAAGGGGCACACGCACTAGGGGACACAGGTGGAAACTGAGTGCCCAAATGAGCCACAGAGATATTAGAAAGAACTTTTTTAGTGTCAGAGTGGTTGACAAATGGAATGCATTAGGAAGCGATGTGGTGGAGGCTGACTCCATACACAGTTTCAAGTGTAGATATGATAGAGCCCATAGGCTCAGGAAACTGTACACCTGTTGATTGACGGTTGAGAGGCGGGACCAAAGAGCCAGAGCTCAACCCCCGCAAGCACAACTAGGTGAGTACAACTAGGTGAGTACAACAGGTGAGTACACACACACACACAGGAAGCGGTCCGTGACAGCTGACTAACTCCCAGGTACCTATTTACTACTAGGTAACTAGGGGTATAGGGTGAGAAAATCTGCCCATCGTTTCTCGCCGCGGCGCCCTGGATCGAACCCAGGACCACAGGACCACGTGGCCAGCATGTTATCCGCTCGGCCACCGGCTCCCTATGCGCGTGTGCGTGCATGCGTGCCTGCGTGTAGTAGACTGATAGCGAAAACCCGCTTGGGGAGTCGTGTGTACAATAGGGTGGGAGTCATGCAGGCAGAAGCGGCGGTGAACAGGCACTCTCCCAGGCAGGCCAGATAGGGTCACAGCCCCTAAGGGACACCCTTTAAACGCCTGTCTGTGTCTCTTTGTCGCTCATCTTTGCCACCAAATGTGTGAGGAACATAGTAAGCGTTTGTGTTGGGTGACCTTGTGTGGTGCTGGACGGGTGGGTGGGGGGTGAGGGGAGGAGGAGGAGGAGGCCTGGGTAGCAGCGTATACTGGGCTTTATGTACCGGAATGCTTAAGGCTTCTTCTTGTTTAGTCCGGCGTAGCGCTGCGTAGTTTGTACCAGATTTAATGTGCCGAGACACAGTGGTGGGAAGTGTTAAGTGCTTGCTTTTTATTCTTTGTCCCGTGTGTGTGTCTGTGTGTGTGTGTCGGGGCGGCCTCCGGGCGTCGCCACCACTGGCGCAGTGCCACACCTCTCGTCACACGGTAATTGTTGATTATTTTGTTTCTCTCGATTTCTGCACCGAAACAATACGGACGTCGAGGAGAAGTTCCTCCTCTGGCATTAGTTGCTGTGAGGATTACAGTCCTCCTTCGCTAGATTAGTGCCCGAAACTCTGCGCGTACTAGTGGCTTTACAAGAACGTAATTACTATGCTATGTATCTTCACAATCCCAATGTACCTTCTGGTATATAATATATATAATATTATATATATATATATATATATATATATATTATATATATATATATATATATATATATAATATATATATATATATAAAATAAATGTGACCAGACCACACACTAGGAGGTGAAAGGACGACGACGTTTCGGTCCGTCCTGGACCATTCTCAAGTCGATTGTGGTCAACATACTTTAGCCACGCTATTGTGACTCATCGCCTGCAAATAAATAAATAAATAAATAAATAAATAAATAAATAAATAGTGGCTGTTTACCGCCTTCTTTTGCACGAAGACGGTGACAGGTGACCAGGCGACTCCTCCTCCGCTGACATACCGTGCCGTGAAGACTCCTACGCCAGCTAACTTTGTAAATGTTTTCTTAACTTTACTGCACCAAGGCAGCGAGAGGTGACTATCTCTTCCGCTTCTACACAGACGATTTCACTCTATTATTTCCCCAAACTATTGACTTCTACACGAAAATCCTATGTTGCAAATTAATTTTGTTTAACATTATAGTCTCCGAATCGTGAGCCAAGTTTACTTTATGAAACGTTGTGAGTAGAGCGGAAGCCCGGAAGTGCCCGCGCCTTGCTCTGAGAACCTCCTCAACCAGACATGTCCAGTGTGTAGTTTTTTGGTTTATTGTCGAGCGGCGCTTCAGGCCTCACGTAAGATCAAGGAAGTCGTTAATGCCTTTATGCTCCCCCAGAAGGCCCGCCTCAGGCACAGCCAGTCTCACGCACTTACGCACACACACACACACACACACACTCACTGTGTGTGTGTGTTCCCGAGTTCTAAAGATATTAGAAAGAACTTTTTTAGTGTCAGAGTGGTTGACAAATGGAATGCATTAGGAAGTGATGTGGTGGAGGCTGACTCCATACACAGTTTCAAGTGTAGATATGACAGAGCCCAATAGGCTCTGTCAACCTGTAAACCTGTTGATTGACGGTTGAGAGGCGGGACCAAAGAGCCAGAGCTCAACCCCCGCAAGCACAATTAGGTGAGTACTATTAGATGAGTACACACACACAAGAATTATGATGAAATTTGATAGTAAATTGAGAACAAAAAGATTTTTCTAAACTGCCAGAAAGCCTTCGATACGGATGGACTGACTGCATCTTTCTTAACTGCCAGAAAGCATTTGATAAGAGAAAGATGATGTAACTGCATCTTTATAAACTGACAGAAAGCATTTGATAAGAGACAGATGGACTGACTGCATCTTTCTTAACTGCCAGAAAGTCTTTGATACAGTGCCACAGAATCGAAGAACATGCAGGAGTAACGGGAAGAGGAATACAATAAGTGAAGGACTGGCTCTCAAAACGGAAGCTTGGAGCAACACTGAGAAGGAAGGAAGCAAGCTAAAGGAGAGTGACAAGTAGAACACAGCAAGGATCACAAACAGATCCCATCCTTTCCTTATATCAATGACCTGACAAGCAAAAGGACTCCTACAGCACATGTAAAATCCCCTAAAAGGAATCAGGATAGCAGACCACTAGAAGAAGGACCCGGATAACCAAAAGGGAACGGTTTGAAAAATGGATTCCCGACTTTCTGCCCAAAATAAATGTAAGGTAATTAGAGTATTGGAAAAGGCGAGGAGACCCCAAGGTAGGTTAGGTTAGGTTAGGTTAGGTTAGGTTAGGTTAGGTTAGGTTAGGTTAGGTTTCCAGTGAGAGGAAAGCAGCTCCCGCGATCGAAAAAGATAAACGAAATAGAGACAACACAATGCTAAACTTGTCTCCAGAGGCACATGTCAGCAGAATCATATCAGCATTATAGCACAGGACACTGTGCGCAGCAACCTACGTGAGACACAAAACTGGAATATGTGGCCCAGCCATGGAACCCTATACAAAAAATTACAAGACGATAGTTCAGCAATATGCCACATGTCTGGTTCCTGAACTGAGATAATTAGAGAACAAGGGAAGTTTGAGGCAACTGAATTTTACAACATAAGCTAAGATACGGAAAAATGAGACACCATCGCAACACAATATCCTATTGACAATTGACGCAGAAGATAAGGACACAGTATTTAGCATTTGTGTTAGTAGAAGAGGTCATAGGTAGATGGGTAGAAGCTCGACACAAAGGCATAGGGATGTAAGTAAACACTTCTTTAGCCAAAGAACAATGAGTGGATGGAATGAACAAGATAACGGGGAGGGGGGGGGGGGGTTGTCGAGACTAACACCATACATAGATTTAAATGTTGCTATGATAAAAACTAGTGGCTCTGAATCATTGTATTATACGACTTACAGCAGGAACAACGGTGCCCAAGAGCTACTATTAGTCCTGCAGGCTTAATTAGGCAGTCACACACACACACACACACACACACACACACACACACACACACACACACACACACACACACAAAGAGGCATCGTCCCAACAACCAACTATTAATGGCAGGGATGAGTAATGGCTTGTGTGTGTGTGTGTGTGTGTGTGTGTGTGTGTGTGTGTGTGTGTGTGTGTGTGTGTGTGTTGGTGTGTGTGTACTTCACCCCTCACGGCAGTTTTGTAAAAAAAAAAACGAATTAGTAAAATTCGAATTGCCTAAAAATATCAGAATCTGGCGATCGTAAAATCCAGAGAACAACTTAAGCGACGCGATACTTAAAGGAACTAAGATGTTATGGTCATTTACAAGAGACATGGGAAAGAATGTGATGAGAGAAGTCACTCAGAGGCCACCACTGGTGCGGAGGCCGTAGAAATGTTGTCACCGCAGGAAGGAATCAAATTAGAAGAGCAGAATTAAACCATAGTTCAACATAAGTGTTAGCAGCCAAAAACTCAATGAAATCAACGAGACGATAAGAATAGCTGTTCATGACTACACTAGAGTTAAGCGGCCAGATTCACGAAGCAGTTACGCAAGTACTTACGAACCTGTCCATCTTTTCTCAATCTTTGGCGGCTTTGTTTGGAATTATTAAACAGTTAATGAGCTCCGAAGCACTAGAGGCTGTTTTAACAATAACACCAGTTGATTGGGAAGTTTTCATGCTTGTAAACTGTTTAATAAATGTAATCAAAACCGTCAAAGATTGAAGAAAGATGTACACGTTCGTAAAAGTACTTGCGAAACTGCTTCGTGAATCTGGCCCAAGCTTCGGTAGACTGCCTTCACGCTTTGATACTGTCCCCTCGTAGCATGGCAATATATATAATGCTAAAATGACCAAACCACACTCCAGAAGATGATAATAGTTCAGGACTGACCGAAACCTCGTCGTCTATAAGGACAACCACGTTTCGGTCCTTCCTGAACCATCATCGAGTCGATTGTCCATTATCACAATCGGACGGACCGAAACTTCGTCATCTCCTCATCTTCTGGTGTGTAGTTTTGTCATAATGCTAAACAACCTCCACTGCAATAACTGAGACAGAACTAGACTGGGTGAGGGAGTACCTACCTGACAGGCAGGAGTGTGAGCGAGACAGGAGAGGTCAGAGATGGGAGAGGTCAGAGGGGGGAGAGGTCAGAGGGGGAGAGGTCAGAAAGGGGAGACGTCAAAGAGGGGTGAGAGGTCAGAGAGGGGAGAGATCAGAGATGGGAGAGGTCAGAGGGGGGAGAGGTCAGAGAGGGGAGACGTCAGAGAGGGGAGACGTCAGAGAGGGGAGAGGTAAGAAGCGGGTGTCCCCAAGGCATACTGCTTGGATCCCTGGTNAAAAGAGATAAAGAAGAGAATAACTGTACATCAAGAGAGGATAAATAATCGGCACCAATAAAGTTTGAGAAACAGAACGTCCCGTATAAAAATCAGGATATAAAGTGAAGGTTAGGTATCCTGCCTTTTCTCAGCTTACCAGAAAGTAATCAAAAGTGTCTCACTCAGTAAATCCCTGCACACCCTGTGTACAACTATGGAGCCCCTACTCCAACCAATTGCAATATATATACACACCTCTGCATGGTGCCCCTACTCCAACCAGTGTTGCAATATACACACACCTCTGCATGGAGCCCCACCCCAACCAGTGTTGCAATTCACACCCAAAAAATCCCAAACAAAAAATGAAGAGCCGGCAGATTCGTCAAAAGATATGTGACATTGTTGAGAGGACGATGTCAGTCCGAATGAGACGAACCTTGTCACTTGAAAGACAGGTAGAAAGAACATGATCCCAACATATAAGATACCAGCATCTATATAGCTAATGCAGAATGCTTTAAGATCAGCAACAACACAGAGGACATTGATGGAAGTTTGCTTTTAATGAGTTAATTGAACGAGAGGAATGAGCGAGAGGAGTGAACAGGTGGAGTGACACAGAGGTGAAGCCAAAGATAACAACTGTATATATATATATATATATATATATATATAATATAATATATATATATATATATATATATATATATATATATATATATATATATATATATATATATATATAGTTTTAAAAGCGGATTTATCAAAAAGAAAGATGACATCAGCCACAAAATTAGACAAATGAAAATGCAAAAGGCCAAGAGCTGAAAACAACTCGGAAACTCTTCTAGGTAAGCATGGCTAAATGTACACTATACATACACTATACACCAGCAAGCACACACGCATACATACAGGCAACATACACACAATACATCCCTATACACACACAGCTGGGGTAGAGGAGGTGGGAATACCACCATTAAATGCCCCAGTTTTTCCCAGCGGTACCGTTGCCAACACGGGGGCCGCTGTTTTTGTGGTCAGGCGTCCGACAGCCCAAATTTACCAGTCAAGGCTTGGCAGCTAAGGCACCGTCAAGGGCGGCCCAAGGCTCCCATCTCTCTCTCCTTCACCCTCCTTATACTCTCTCTCTCCTCCAGGGCACTATCCTCCATCGTACCCCAGGGCACCATCCTCCAAGATCCTCCCTTTGACCTCCCCCCCCCTCTATAACCCAATCCCCCTACCCAATCTTTCCCCAATACCAGACCACCCATACCTTTCCCCTCGATTTTTTACCTATATTGCTTGCTGCTAAATTGTACCTAGCTGCTTCCTGGGGAGTAAAATACTTGAGTGAGCCTGTCAAACGCTTGCTAGGAGAGATATATATATACCTTTTGCAACGTGAGCGGGGATTGGTGGGTGGTGTGGTAGTCCACCCACTGGCTGGGACAGCCTTACTGTAGCCTGGGATTGACTTACTGCTGGCTAGGACTGCTTTACTGCTGGCTGGAACTAACTGCTGGCTGGGACAACAATTATGTTGCAGAGATGACCAGGTGGGGTTAAAAATGACGTGCTGGGAGTTGCAAGTATTAATCTCGATTGTGTGCAAGGATTTCATGACTGGTTGAGATGGCTATACTGCATAGTGGAATTATAGAGTTCTCTCTTAAAACTCTCTTATTGCTCTTTCAAACTCTTGGATGAGAGCTGCGGTGTACGTTCTCATCGCAGCCCCGTTCTTCTCTTCACTTGCCACAACGTACAAAATACAAAGTCCTAACCTAACCAAAAAAGGTACGAGCCCAAGCAACCCGCCTAACCTAACCAACCGATGCATAGAAAGCGAGGATATTTGTGAGCCGCTACTTTACATAGTACTGTGTAGGCGATGAGTCACAATAACGTGGCTAAAGTATGTTGACCAGACCACACACTAGAAGGTGAAGGGACGACGACGTTTCGGTCCGTCCTGGACCATTCTCAAGTCGATTGTGACTCAAGTCGGTCCAGGACGGACCAAAACGTCGTCGTCCCTTCACCTTCTAGTGTGTGGTCTGGTCAACAAAGTACTGTGTAATTTGTACGTTGGGGACCAGCAGCTATTGATGGTTGGCGTTCACCTCATCTTCCTCTTATAGCTCCAGCTCTACTAGATTTAATTATTTGTGTATAAATCCATAAGGGTCGTGATGAGGGTTTGAACCTACGTCCGAGAGGATCCTTTCGGACGTGGATTTGTGTACTGGTTAATTTATTGTTTAATTAAATTATTAAAATAAAAATAAATTATCGTAGTTTTGTTTTATTATTTGTAAATTATGTTTTCATTGCAAATTAACGGTTTATTAATATATTTGATTGGAAAATCATAAAACAATTAAATTTAATGCCATCAGTATTATTTATTTAATATACTGTATGTCATTATTGAATTCAAGATGGATTATTTGGTAGTGTAAGAATTAGTTGCCACTGATGGCTTCTTGAACGCCTTGCGTGTATAGCAATGTTGCACAGTATAATATTTGCAATGTAATCAAGAAAAAAAGTTTTTCTGATTTCATTTTCAATTCAATCAACAGATGTATTAATTAATTAACCATTTAAATTTACTATTGCGATACTAAAATAATAAATAAATTTATTTATTTATTAATTTATATTTTTTTATTTACAAATATTTATTTATTTTTATTTTATATAATATTTATTTTATATTTATTATTTATAAATATATTCTGAGTTGATTATTTTCTTCTTTAGGGCTCCTATCCCTCTGACTAGTAATCTTGCATCTTGATTTAATTGGAAGAGGATGTCTCCAAATGTCATCTTTCTTCGAGGTAAACTAAAAGAATAATTACCTATTGCAAGAGCCCTAGTCAGAGGTATAGAAGCCCTAATCAAGAAAATAATGAACGCAGGATATGCAGTCATAGTCAATGAAATGTGTCTAAATGAAAATGTGCTGCCAGTATACACCAATATATATATATATATATATATATATATATATATATATATATATATATATATATAATATATATATATAGATATATATATATGTGTGTGTGTGTGTGTGTGTGTGTGTGTGTGTTGTAACTAAGAGGGCAAGTTGCCTATCAAGCCGAATTATCATAAAATATGATATTTTTCAATTTTTTATGGAATGATTAAGCTTTCCATTACATATGATTTTAATTTAATTTGATTTAAAACTAACATAGAAATTTGATCAATCCTGAGCTAACCTAACTTAACATAAGTCAGTAATTGTGGGGAAAAATCTCCCACATCACTATAAATTGTTAATGCAACAGGTAGAAATAAATTGCCGCTGGATGTGTTAATTCCATTATAAATAAACACATTAGTAAGTCATAAAAGAAACTGAAAATGACGACTTTACTCCAGAAAACGGTGTTAATTGTCCACTACGGGCTCACCATAGCCTGTGCTACTTGGAACTTTTCGTTCCAGGTAGCGAATCATAAACAACAAGAACATCTATTTAGCTAATGTTACACTAAAATCATCAGCCTCAGGACTGAAACCAAAATATAAGGAATCTTACGAGATTAATTATACAGTCAATAAAGATTTGACGTCAAACCCATTCCTCCTTCCGAATCTTACTGAAAACGAATTGAGTATGACGGCGAGGGAGGAGGAGGAGGAGGAGGAGGAGGAGGAGGAGGAGGAGGAGGAGGAGGAGGAGGAGAAGGAGAAGGAGAAGGAGAAGGAGAAGGAGGAGCAGGAGGAGAGCAGACATTGTTGTTCTTGGTGGAACTTGAGAGGAGGACAAAGCAACGCAGCCTCAAACAACGCAGACAATAACTCCATGTCTCACAACGCAGCCTGACTAACATTAGTCACTACCAGTGGCCAAAACTCCACAGAACTAAGGAAAGTGCAGAGTTCTGTCTTTTCTAATAGGTACATAATTTTTAGCCATTAATATGTATCTAGGATTAAACCGTTCCGATGCAGGAAAACCACCACCCGAAAGGGTAAGATTTATTCACTAATAATGACCAAAATTTCACGTGTAACACCTGTGTTTTACACGTTATCGTCAGTGTTTACGGTGTAACTTGTTGGCGGGTAAATTGTGACGGCGTGACACATCAGTTCCCGTGGTGTAGTGGTAAGACACTCGCCTGGCGTTCCGCGAGCGCTTTGTCATGGGTTCGTATCCTGGCCGGGGAGGATTTACTGGGAGCAAATCTTTAACTGTAGCCTCTGTTTAACTCAACAGTAAAATGTGTACTTTGGTTGTAACAACGATTCTTCGCGGCGGGGATCGTATTCCAGGGACCTGCCCGAAACGCTACGCGTACTAGTGGCTGTACAAGAATGTAACAACTCTTGTATATATGTAAAAAAAAAAGTAAGTTGAGCCAGTACATCCCGGGACCACGTGCACGCCACCAATACCTGTCCTGTACGGGATTGGACGTGTCCGAGGTGTCTCATGCTGGATGACCAATCAACACTACCGAATCACCTGAGACCGTTTTAAATTATAACTAACACATTTGTAGCAGTACTACTAACTATTTAATGACAGTTTAGTACATAAATTTATATCAATCGGTTCATTACGGTGTGATAAACTGAATTATGACCCCCCCTCCTCAGAATGTATGAAGGGAAGTTTACTGGTGATAATACATTATACAAATACAGTCCACTCACAAGTAATAAATACAATAAAATACAATCTCTTGAATTAATAATCAAATCAATCAGCGGAAGATTTCCTCTCCACACTAATTCGAATATATTGTAATAATATTAATTGCAGTAAACCACTTTGGAATGAAATATTTTATAAAATATATTGAAAATCACTTTGCTTGTTAGGCAAATCGGGCCTAACAAGCCCGATGTGTTGTTCAGTCCGGTTGTTTGGTTCTACCTGTTGTTCTTGCTTCTTGTACTTGTTCACCTACCACCGCAAATGATATCTTTGTTTAGTATTATACATACAAATTACCAAGTGCGTCCAATACATTGATACAGGTATGTATGTATGAATGTATATATATATATATATATATATATATATATATATATATATATATATATATATATATATATTAATACACGCATAATTAATACAGGTATTCATTATTACATATACATTAATACATCTATACATAAATATAGGTACACATTAATACATCTATACATTATTATAAGTATTAATTAATAAAGGTATGCATTAAAGCATATGTACATTAATACATACATTATAAAGATATGCATTAATACAGGTATACATTAATACATATGAGGACAAGGATCCTGGATAGTAGTACAATGAACTAGATATTCAGACACGAAACAGGAATGTTAAGGACAATGAACTGGGTATTAAGACAAGGAACAGGAATTTTTAGGACAATGAATTGGGTATTAAAACAAGAAATAGGGATATGAGAACGGAGGAAAAAGAACAATACCCCCCCCCTCATCTCCCTGAAGCTACATAAGGAAGGTAGCACGCACTTGGGCCACTGCGGATCGAACGCAGACCTGCAAGAAGCCAAGCCAAGAACCAACTGCAACGAACGAGTCCAATTGGAGGGACGAAGACCAACGATTCAGTAACGTGTAAGTAAACTTTATGATGATGAAGGCAGCGAGACAATTATATCCCCAGTGATATCACACGAACGAGTCCAGGGGGAAACTGCACGGAAAACCTGTTCATGACCTCACTCTTGCATGACCAAAAGAAATTGCACAGCTTCTCCACTCTGTAGCAAAAGACAGGTGCACACTTAACTTTATTATTCAGCAAAAGACAAGTGTAAATTTAACCTTATTATGTAGCAAAAGACAGGTGCACACTTAACCTTATTATGTAGCAAAAGACAGGTGCACACTTAACCTTATTATGTAGCAAAAGACAGGTGTAAATTTAACCTTATTATGTAGCAAAAGACAGGTGCACACTTAACCTTATTATGTAGCAAAAGACAGGTGTAAATTTAACCTCATTATGTAACAAAAGACAGGTGCACACTTAACCTTATTATGTAGCAAAAGGCAGGTGTAAATTTAACCTTATTATGTAGCAAAAGACAGGTGCACACTTAACCTTATTATGTAGCAAAAGACAGGTGTAAATTTAACCTTATTATGTAGCAAAAGACAGGTGTAAATTTAACCTTATTATGTAGCAAAAGACAGGTGCACACTTAACCTTATTATGTAGCAAAAGACATTTGTAAACTAAATCGTATTAAGTAGTAAGAGACAGATAAAATCGTAACCTTGTTATGCAGCAAGGTTAAGACGCAAACCTAACCTTATTTTATGTAGCAAGAGAGCAGGTGTAAACCTAATCTTATTACATGTAGCAAGAGGCAGGTGTAAACTAAACCCCCCGTGGTAGTCAACTGGGAGATAATTAAGCCTGGACTAGCCATTGGTCCACTAGCCACAGCACCGACAGAGGTCCTCATGCCCTTATGCCTGATGGTCGGAGTGTGTAGTCATTCCTCATGATCAGTTCTCTTATATTTCGCGAATTTGTTGTTGTGTTATAACCACCTGGACCGGATTCATTGGGAGCCAGATTCACGAAACAGTTACGCAAGTACTTACGAACGTGCACATCTTTCCTCAATCTTTGACGGCTTTGGTTACATTTATTAAACAGTTTACGAGCATGAAAACTTCCCAATCAACTGTTGTTATTGTTATAAACAGCCTCCTGGTGCTTTGGAACTCATTAACTGTTTAATAATTGTAAACAAAGCCGCCAATGGTTGTGAAAAGATGCACAGGTTCGTAAGTACTTGCGTAACTGCATCATGAATCTGGCTCCCAGGCATTTACGCAACCACTTACGAAACCTCTACATCCTTCCTCGATCATGGTGGTTTAGTTACAAAAAACAATTCAACAGTTTAAGAGCTTCGAAACTTCACAACCCAAGGTTATTATTTAAACACAGAAATCACAATAGCGTGATGCATCGAATGAACAAATCCACAAGGACCGTGACGAGGATTCGAACCTACGTCCGAGACGTAGGTTCGAATCCTCGTCACAGCTCTTGTGGATTTGTTTATTTGATGCATCACGCTATTGCGATTTCTGTGTGTAATGAAATAAGGACGAAGAGGGAGAACGGCCTATTGACATAGCTCGAGTGCAGGGGGGAGTTGTGTAAAACCCTGGTTTGTGTCTCGGAGAGGCTGCAGGATCCAGTAAGTTCAGTAGAACTTCGGTTTCAACTCTTTTGACCATGTCGTAGTTCAGCCGATAAAGGCAGCGTCTGTGATGATCTCGGACGTAGGTTCGAATCCTCGTCACGGCGCTTGTGGATTTGTTCAAGGTTATTATTGTTATAAACAACCTCGTAGTGCTTCGGAGCTCATAAACTCGTTAAATAGATGTAAACACAGCCGCCATGATTGAGGAAAGATGTACAGGTTTCGTAAGCCGGTGCGTACAGGCTTGGTGATTCTTGGTCTGGATGAAGCACAATTTTCAGTTTCTTGATTACTCTAATCCGTTATATTCGTGTTTGATACAATACGTAGAGCTATAGATTGCTTAAACACTGTATTGTTATGACATTCTGCTTTATCCTAGATGTATATTAATTCACTTTCACTCATAAAATAATATTTTTAATGTATTTTAATTCCCTCCCACTCATTAACTAATATCACAGATGTATACTAATTCACTTCCATTCATTAACGAACACCGAAGATGTGTACTAATTCGCTACCACTTATTTTTCTCATCGTTCATTGGCTCCGAGGATTAACGTCCTCGCGGCCCAGTCTCTGACCAGGCCTCCTAGTTGGTGGTCTGGTTAGCTGGTCTGTTAGCTGCAGAGGCTCCAAGCCTGACGTATGAATCACAGCCCGCTTGATCAGGAATCCTTTGGAGGTGTTTATCACGTATTCTTGAACACCGTAAGAGGTGTTCAAGAGTATGTGTAGAGGGAGAATGTTGCGCCCCTTGATGTTACTGAGAGTTCTCTCTCATCGTACCTATTTTACTTATGCTATTCAACGGGGCTGTTTTGCACTTCCTGCCATGCCTCCTGATCTCATGGCTATCTATTTCCGGGTGACGATTTGATACCAATCCCCCTCTAATATTTTGCAAATGTAAATTATTATTATTATTATATATATATATATATATATATATATATATATATATATATATATATATATAATAATAATAATTTACATTTGCAAAATATTAGAGGGGGATTGGTATCAAATCGTCACCCGGAAATAGATAGCCTTGAGATCAGGAGGCATGGCAGGAAGTGCAAAACAGGCCCTTTGTTGCAAGAATATATATATATATATATATATATATATATATATATATATATATATATATATATATATATATATATATATATATATATATATATATATTGTACCTAGTAGCCAGAACGCACTTCTCAGCCTACTATGCAAGGCCCGATTTGCCTAATAAGCCAAGTTTTCATGAATTAATATATTTTCTCAATTTTTTTTCTTATGAAATGATAAAGCTACCCATTTCATTATATATGAAGTCAATTTTTTTTTATTGGAGTTAAAATTAACGTAGTTATATGACCGAACCTAACCAACCCTACCTAACCTAACCTAACGTATCTTTATAGGTTAGGTTAGGTTAGGTAGCCGAAAAAGTTAGGTTAGGTTAGGTTAGGTAGGAATTAGGTAGTCAAAAAACAATTAATTCATGAAAACTTGGCTTATTAGGCAAATCGGGCCTTGCATAGTAGGCTGAAAAGTGCGTTCTGGCTACTAGGTACAATATATATATATATATATATATATATATATATATATATATATATATATATATATATATATATATATGTATATATATATATATATATATATATTATATATATATATATATATATATATATATATATATATATATATATATAGATACCATATTTAAAATGATAAACTGGTCCTAATAATGTTAATGTTTTACTGAGTGAATTTTGCCTGTAAAAGTCCTTTGAACGTTCACCAGGTCAGCAATTTCTAGAGCTTTGAATGAGGCCGTTATTGTGCAACAATATTGCACTCTAAGAGACCACTAATGTCTCAACAAATATCAAAGATGTGTATTTCAGTAATATACTACCTCCCATTAACACCAAAGACGTGTATTAATTCACTACCACCTGCTAACAAACATCAGAGATGTGCATTAATTCACTACCACCTGTTAACAAACATCAAAGACGTATATTAAATCACCTAAAAATATGCATATCCAGCAATCGTTCTGGCAAGAAATATGTAACCATCCATTATATAAATATATTACGAGATGTCTTACGATGGCGAGTGCGTATATGCAAGAGACCAAGGCGCACTATCTTTTAAATATACGATTCTAGCATATTATCAATCTCTTAAATACAGTATACTTAGTACGCCATTGTGACATAAGCATTTCTTAAATATGTCCGCGCGATATCACAGTAAACTATCTCTTAAATCATCACTATTACGTAGTAAGCCACTCATATACTATTTAAGACATTGTAAGCCATTACTTTAAAGATACAGGCGTGGCACGCAAAGCCATTTCTTAAATATATCAACGTGGCATAGTGTTAATTATATACGAACGTGACACAAATAAGCCATTTGTATACGAATGTGATATAGCAAGCCATCATTATACGAACGTGACATAGTAAGCTCTCTCTTAAATATATATTAGGTTGTCATTCAAGAAAAATATTGAATGCACCGTAGCAAATTTCGAGGTGTGAGTGTGTGTGCAAGTTTTTCCTTTCGTCCGCACCCAGGGTCAGGCGAAGCACGCTATCGCCTTCTGGAGGGAAGTCCATTTTGGCATCGAGGGGCTTTGGTAACATTGGCGACGCGACGACGGACTGTGGCGTCGTTGTCAGGTGCGTCGGAAGCTCCTTTTTGGCATCGTTACGAGGCTCAGGAACCCTCATTTTTGTAGAGCGTCGAAGCCCCTTTGTTGCAAGCAAATGCTGGCGTCATGGTCGTGAGAACGGAGCTCCGGGACCGCTGGAAACTCCTTTATGGCGTGGTATGAGAGGATTGAAAGCACTTTTTTTTAGCGTCAGAGACCCTCAGGAGCAGCGTGAGTGGATGCGACACCCTTTATGACATCGGCAAGGGTTTCTTATCCAACTATAGAGGTTGAAAGTCCTTTTTGGCATCGTTATTGGAGATGGGGCTCCTTGAATAATTAAAAACGTGTTTTAAACGACAAAGTGATAAGCGAAAGCCCCAATTTACCCTTCTTTTTACCGGGAGGGGGTAGGGAAGGACATGGGGGTTTTTATGGAGGTTTGGGAGCTGAAGGGAGGTGAATGCGAGAATCGAGACCATTTTGTAACGATGCTCTTGGAGCCGAGAGCCATTTTTGATGTGGCTGACGTATCAAAAACTCATTGTATTGCAGTATTAGAGTTGACAGCTTTTTGGGGGGAATCTTTATCTAGCCCTTAGCAACATCTTATCCACCCTCCCCAACCCCGTCTCCCTTCTCCTCCTCCTTCTCCCTCTCCCTCTCCCCAGTCCCCGAACTCCAGTCTTGCTCTCTTAAGCCACTGTCAGAGATTAATAAAGCGAATCTTGCAAATTATTAACAAACCTTCGGTTATTGTTGAGTTTTAGTATGGAATTATTAGCTGCACATCCGAAAAAAACATCAACACTCCTGTTGAATGATCATCAATCATCTGTGAATGACGCTAGGAATTTAAATAATAATTAATTTGCAACTATCAACAATTATATTATTGACAATTTAATTTATGTATGGATAATGAGTGTTATTATAAATTGTTAGATATTATACTGCCCATTGATTTTCAGAAATTGCTACCAGCAAATTAGATGTTGCTAACTAGTAACACTAAAATTTTAAGTTTGTAGTGTAGAAGGGGAAAAGTCTCAGCAACAGCCCCGGTCTTGTGCCAGGTAAGTCCACTACGGGATCACCATAGCCCGTGCTACTTTGCAACTTTTTGCTCCGAGTAGCTGAATCTAAAACAACATCAACAGTGAACGTCTGCAGTGAAAAAGCTGGAAATTTACAGTTCAGAAATCATTGCATATTTCTTGGGTTAAACTGAGTTCGTTATTCTCCAGTATATGCGGCCGGTGATGTGAGGTATGCGGTCAATAATGCGAGGTATGCGGTCGATCATGCGAGGTATGCGGTCAATCAGGCGAATATGTGGTCGATCATGCGAGGTACATGGTCGATCATGCGAGGTATAAAATCCATATTTTATTTTTCAGCTTATGTTGTTATCCCAAAAATACATCAACCTTGCATATTTATCTATAAATATATTAACTACGGTTAATACAACAACCTAATATTTCTCTCTCTCTCTCCCTATATATATATATATATATATATATATATATATATATATATATATATATATATATATATATATATATATATATATATATATATGATCGTAAAAGTGGGTACAATGCTGAACAAAATATCAATAAATAAGTAAATAACTGTTTAAAAGCACAGTATTGATGACAAATAACAACTAAAACAAAAACAAAAGCAATAAAAAAAATCATAACTATCTTGTACGTAACACTGTGTAAAAAAAAGTTGTTTGTTCCTATTTTGTTATTGCCTAATTGCTTACGCCTCTAAAGTATAACAAAAAAGGCTAATATTCGCCACAAACTTTGTTT
>WNGS01163555.1:10945592-10952189 GCA_020271785.1 Procambarus virginalis
ACACACCTTCCTCCATCACCCCCACACCTCCGAGGTCTTTACGAGATCTAATGTTCGAGATTTTAAAGGTCTAGTGTTCTAAGACATATGCTGCATTCTCGAAACATAATATATAATAATAATAATAATAATAATAATAATAATAATAATAATAATAATAATAATAATGATAATGATAATGATGATGATGATGATGATAATTCATTAATTATCAACCAGAGGATCAGATTACAGGGGTCACATGGTAGGAACAGGAGTTGTATATGTAATAAGCCATAGTTGGAAATCCGGGATTTAAAAATGAGTACCAAGTGTGTAGTGATACATTACTCCCAGACCCTCAATGCCAACCACTCCCTTAATGAAGACGGATTCATTCATTCCCCACAAACAACTGTCCATGTTACTTGGTACTTGACTTCTACAGCTGGGCCAGCACGGACTCGACAAGCCTTTGCGTGTGTACTTACGAAACCTGTTCATCTTTCCTCGATCAGGGCGGCTTAGTTTGAATGTCTAAATCAATTTATTAGCTTTAAAACTTAACAACCAGGCTTATTACTGTTACTGGCATACTGGTTGAGCTCCGGGGCTCAAATATTATTATAATGAAGATAAACAACTGTTAGCGTGATTGGGGAGATGTACGGGTTCCGTTAGTGGGTGTAAACAGAATTATTAGCTCTGCCTGAACTCCCCAATTAGTTTACGTAAAGTATAACACAATTAATTTAACAAAATGTTTAGGACTAACTCTGAGTCAGTCCTAAACAATTGTGTTAGATAAGATGTTTTGCTTGTGTTGGTTACTGGAATGCTGCCGCTAGAGGTCGGACGCCAATGAAATGTGTTTCGAGTTATAACTTCAAGCAAACTCAGGTTGAAAATACCTTATGTATATGAGGAATCCCTCGACTGGTATATTAAGGCATATATATACATATACACCGAACACATTGAATGGTGTTATTCAACACGATAAACAGAATATTGCTTTTCCCGTCTATGGACGACCTATCGTACGAGAGTGAGACTCGCGTTGCTCGCTCTCCATACGAGCAGATCCAACCTTACCCGTTCACCGTTCGAGCGAATAACGCCTCACGATACAATTATGCTCAGCAATCCTCTGGTAACAATTGAATCCTTCGCTAGCCGCGAACAAACGACCAGTTGTCCAGCTGGAGGCTGCTCTCATCTGACCTCTGAGACCAGACTCGGATCGAGGCTGCCCTGACAAGCATCTTGGGGTCACGAGCTCCATTTGGAATGGTTGTCCTCCTTCCTTCCTTCTGTCGCAACATTTTCCATCTTGAGAAACAGGTTAGCAGCGGCAACACAGACTGGAGTTTGTGTTGGGGTGGGGATCTGGGAGGGGGTTAGAGGAGAGGACGGAGAGGAGGGGGGGAGGAGTGAATGTGATGGGAGGGGAGGGGGGGAACAGATGTACCAGGTGGGGGGGGAAGGAATGGAGACATGCTAAAGCTTGGAATCTTTTCCAGGAGGATATGAGATGAGGGGTTGTCTTTGTCTGACAGCGGAGACGCATTGGTATTGCACAAGGATAATGGCGGCCTCAGACAGATTAACTCTTGCAATATATTATTCCTTAGCGTGCAATTTTTTTTTTCCTCGCAAGACACGGCATTAGGTGTCTTTGTCGACCTGTGGCCACGATACTGGCCGGAGTGTTGTTCAGGAACAGTGGTTTACTGATTGAAAAGACCTTGTATAACACTTCATTTGCATATGATATTGCTTAAAGTCCCAGCTTATACCACTCGACAGACCTGTGGCCTTAGTAAATCAAGTTGATTTGTTTTTCCCCTCAATGTTAACACGTTAGACGACGGGTGGAGGGAAGGGCACAATAATCACTAATACACACTCTGGTAACTAACCATTCATAATGGATCTTGTCCGGAGTCAGCTGTGTAAACCCACCCACTCTCACACGTCACCTGGTCTGTTGGACCAGGTGATCACCTCTAACATGTCAGGCTCTAACAACTCACACACTCTCACAGCTCACAGCGTCTCTGACTCTCAGAATCTCACAACTCACAGACCCTCACATCATCTCAAACTCACGCAACTTACAACCTCTCACAACTCACATTACCAGCTCGCCAGTCTCCCCACAACCGGCCACTTCTGCCCTGACACAGCAGGATTAGTCTGACCAAAGCGGTTAGGCATAACTGAATTATCTGCCCGAAACGCTGCGCGTACTAGTGGCTTTACAAGATTATAATTACCATATTATGTATCCTCACATTCCCAATGTACCTTCTTGTATATGCATAAATAAATAAATAAATAAATTGAGTGATTAGACGTAAGCTCTCACTACCATTCTGGACACTCATATAGCTGTCCTTTTTGTTGATAGTTTCAGCATCTAGATCACACGTTCGTAGTACCTCAGCTTTAGGTCTAGTTGCTATTAAAATGCTGCTTGGTTTTGGCTCATGGGCGTCTTGGCCCAATTAAGGTAATAGATTTTTTTGGATTACCATAAATGTAATAGGGATCTTAAGTTTAAAGATTTATTATTTTTATTATGTCATCTAATATCCAGGTAGCTTAAATATAACAGGACATTGAGGTTCCGTGGGATATTGAAGTTCCGTAACAGCTCCGTCATGTAGCATATCGATCAGAGCGTTCCTGATTACACAATGAATCAAGATATTACAAAACTTCAGTGACATAACACTTCCTTAACTCACTCACCTCCAAAGAAACACCTCTAAATTTCGTCTGTAACGAAACACCTCCAAAATATTTACATCCACCCGAACATTTATATATGTCTAACCCACGCTTGAAACAATCCACCGATCTCACGCCTATTATGTTACCTGGTAATTTCCTCCATAAATGAACAACCTTCTTGACCAACCAGTATTTACCCAAGTCTTTCTTGAATCTAAACTTATCCAATTTATACCAAATATTTCGAGTTCTATTTTGGGTTGAGCCAACAAACCAGATTCTAATGTTTCCTGATGTACGCTGATGTGTACCATCTATAATCCTGACGTTCTCAGCGTCCTGTGAAACGTTTCTTCATTCCTGCTTAACCCCTAAGCTGCGCGGCAATTTAAAAAAAACTACAGCGTGGAGCGCCTGACTGAAAGTGGTTAACAAATCAAATGGAAAAAATCGCATATGGCGAGAGGAGCAATTTAGGGTTTTTTTACTCCCTCAAAACATGATTATTTTCACACTGTTCTATGTTCTCAACTTTCTTGCCCGGTTGCATCATCCATCATTCTTCACTGATGTTTTGTATTATCTTTTTAACCTCATTAAAAAATATATTTTTTTCTCTCATTCTTTCCAGGAGTTTATCTCTTGTGGTGACGTAACTCCTCTCTTTCCTAAAGAGCCTCTCGTGCTTACCTTCTTTTGCTTCGCTGTTCCTTTGTGCTTCTCTCATGTTCTTTCACACAAAAGTTTCCCGAAACATGTACAAGATGAACAACAAAATTTCCCACATTCATCGACCTTCACATATACTCTGCCACTAAGCAATTTCTCAGCCTACAAGAAAATGTCCATCTCGCTCCTTCTGACCTCTGACCCCCCATGCTGGGACGGCCAGCATGACCCGGCAGTTGCTCGAGAGAACTATTATAAACTGTTATGAAATCCAAATGTGCCTTTATAGCGCATGAACTACAACTACTACTGATGACGGTAATATTAAAATTAATACAACAATAAGTATTAATGATGTTACAATAACAATTATAAAGATAGCAATAATAATATTATTGTTGACAATATTACCGTATAAACCACACATAGCTAAATCAATAATGAAAAAAGAGAAAAACAACGACGTCAACGACGTCAACGACGTCAACGACGTCAACGACGTCAACGATAGCGTCCTCTTCGTGAAAAAAACGCCACTTTGCACAAGTACCCAACGACAAGGTATGCGTGCCCTACCTTTTAACAATGCAATAAAACGGATTTGCAAAGGTAGGGCTCAGGCAAGCTGGAGCACAATGGACCGTCGTGCAAGGTTAACGCCAAAGAACACTGCACAAAAGTAGTGAGTCGTCACACGAGTCTCTCACATGAGATAAACACACACACACACACACACACACACACACACACACACACGCGCACACACACACACACACACACACATACACACACACACACACACACACACTGGCCAATACACAATGAGTGAGCTCACTGGGGCATATTGCGATTTACCGTGGCGTCTAAGGATTTCCTCACAGATCAATTGAATGTTATATATATATATTATTGATATATATATATAATATATATATATATATATATATATATATATATATATATATATAATATATATATATATATCTTTGTTGTTAGAGAAGCGCTTAATTTTTTTAATCTATTCAAGATTTAAATTGTGAGGTGGATTTCAAGAGTAATTTTCTCCATATCAAAACTCTTGCGATCAAGACGAACGCTCGTAGGGTTTTACTTTCGATCTCACAACAGGTTTATAAACAATACCATTTTACTACCTAGAATCGGGGGTCATGCAACAATGCTTTGCAGAATGCAAAAAAACTGTTATTGAAGGGTGTCTGTTACAGCTTGGTTATGTGCAGTGGCATGGCTTAGACGCCTCCAACCTTGTGTGTGTGTGTGTGTGTGTGTGTGTGTGTGTGTGTGTGTGTGTGTGTGTGTGTGTGTGTGTGTGTGTGTGTGTGTGTGTGTGCGTTTTTGTTTGTTTTTCCTTGTGCGTGAGGGCGCAATAAATTTAAAGCCAATACCTGAAACTAAATTACGACGACAGGACTCCAAACCAACACACACATTTACATCACAGTTTCCCTCGTAAAATACATTTTCCAATACAAACAATCCACTATATACAAACTAATAACGAATTCCCCCCTTTCTATAACATACAAAACAAATGACGGTCGAGTAACAACAATTTCCTTATAGTCGCAAAACATCCCAATTTCTCTCTTTCTCTCTCTCTCTCTCTGTTATATATATATATATATATATATATATATATATATATATATATATATATATATATATATATATATATATATATATATATATATAATATCCAGCAAGCAGCCCGCTAGTCGTGAACCGTGACATTCTAACCTTGATGGTCAAGAATCATGATTTGCCAAATCCTTGACCTAAACCTCTCTCCAAAAGCATAAACGAATTTCGACGAAATAATTAGAAGAAAAGCACACTTGAGACTGAATTGTTGATGTCCAACCGCTTGGAACAAGCAATCTCTACCACCCTGACCTTCACACACACACACGCAACACACACACACACACACACACACACACACACACACACACACACACACACACACACACACACACACACACACACACAGTAATAAAGAGAGGAAATATGAGACCGGAAGAAGAGATGAGGAAACACAGGAAAGAAAGAAGAGAAAGAGTGAACAGATACAGTGAGGGTTCCCGCTTTGTGTGGAACTTCAAGGTGACGATGAGAAAAAAAAAAAAAGCAAATTTCAAACAGGGAAAGAAGAGGAACAAGTGACGGGAGAATGTCGAAGTGAGGCTTCAAAAACAAGTGGTTAAAGGTGAGGCTTCAAGAACAGGTGGTTAAGGTGAGACTCCCAGTCTTCTACCGGGAGTACTGGTTCTACCGGGAGTACTGGTTCTACCGGGAGTACTGGTTCTACCGGGAGTACTGGTTCTACCGGGAGTACGTCTACCGGGAGTACTGGTTCTACCGGGAGTACTGGTTCTACCGGGAGTACTGGTTCTACCGGGAGTACTGGTTCTACCGGAGTACTGGTTCTACCGGGAGTACTGGTTTAACGACATTCATATATCGAAACTAATATCCTCTCTCTCTCTCTCTCTCTCTCTCTCTCTTTCTCTTCTCTTCTCTCTTCTTCTCTCCTCTCCTCTTCTCTCCTCTCTCCAGCAGTCTTTTCTTACATTCTCTTTTGTACGCTCTTGTTATATCATTCATGTTTCTCCTTGGCGAGGTCACCTTCCCGAGTCATGCTTCACCAAACACTTTAAGTAACCCACTTTACGAAACCTGTGCATCTTTGCAATCATGGCGGTTTAACCCTGTGTTTATTAAATGGTTTTACAAGCCACGTGGTCATTCTCGTCCGAAGACCGTTAGTTTTAAGCCTCCCTCGTATCGCTTCGGGGGTCTCATAAACAATTAAATAAATGCAAAACCAGGTTGCCATGACTGAGGGAAAAAGATGTATAGGCTTCGTAAAGTGGTTGCTGAATTGCTTGATGAATCACAGTACAGTGAGAGGTTAAATCTAGATAGTTGTGTTGAATTTTTCATCTTGAATTTAACCTAACCAAAATTACAGGGAGTTAATTTATTTGACACATTCATTTGAAAACCTAGAAACTTACTTAACCTATTTTTTCCTTACCTAATTTAAGCAAAAGTAACTTAACCTAACCCATCCCTAATCCAACCTAACTTAATCCAACCTAACTTAACGCAACCGAACCGAAGTGTCAGTACACTAGTATCAAAAGGCTTATAATTTATGTACACAAACCGAATATAACTCATATTATG